>WEIV01006383.1:308332-332336 GCA_013390005.1 Calyptomena viridis | reverse complement strand
TTCAGAGCTGACAAAGCAGTGGATGAGTAAGGACAACGGAATCATGCTGCTGTATTGGATTAAAAAAAAGACAGGAAAAGTTTATTAGAGTATTACAACTTTTTAAAAGTTGCTATTCAAATACAAGAGAGGTTCTTTAAACACTTCTCTTTCTTCCCATTACAAGCATTATTCTTCTTCGGAGTGTCTGCATTGCTTCCACATTCTGTGTCTCCTTGAAAAAAGATTAAGTTTTCTGTCTTCAACAAATCGTCGGAAATATGATTACTGAAAGTGTAATCAGTTTCTTCAGAGCTTATCTCTATATACATGAATCTTTACCACCAGAAGAAAAGCTAATTTTTTCACAAAAATAAATTAAAAAAAACCTATGATTCTTTAGTTGTCTGGATAATCTTTTAAATTTGCATATAGCAAGTGAATAATGTCAGAAATTGTGTCTTTCCCTGTCTTCTCCCACTTTCGCCTTGTGGAAGCTCAATTATAGAAAAGCTGTCTTTTCTTTACATGGGAGAGTTAGTTGCTGTATTTGATGTGCAGGGTAAATCAGGTCCTTGATACTGCTGTACTCAATATTAAGCCATGAGTTTTCAGGGAACATGTAATGCATGAAGAGAAATTAAAAATTAGAATATTTAAAATAAAATAAGTCTCTTGGGCTTGTTTCTCTCTTTCTGTCTCTACTTCTTCTCTCTTATCTTTCTGACAATTAATCATAGTACAAGTAAGGTAAAAACCACACAATGAGAGTTTGTCATTGAGTTTATTTAGTATTTACAGAGCTGAGTTATATAGTTAGGAATGAAAAAAACAGCTCATCAAAATTTAACCTTGCCCACTGCATTTGTTTTTATCAAATTAAGTTCATTGAAGCAAACCTAATTTCCCCTTACTCACCTGTCTTATGTGAAATGGCATGACAGAAAAACAGCACAGCACATCACAAATGCGCCACCATCATTTTAATGTATTTATTCACCTGTGTGTCTTGTTTCAATGACAGAATATGAAGTTACAACGAGGGCTGACACACTGCAAACACGTGGGATATACCAGAGAAGAAGAAGATAGCAAATTAAATAGATGGACACTTGTCTGAGGGATCATCGTTTACTCTTAGCAGTGAAGTTGTTGGTTTGGAGAAGAGAATCAGAAGTCAGCCAGTCAGCCATTTTTCTCAAGGTGGGTCCATAAATCTGTCTGCGGAATATCCTTAGTGGTACAATCCCAACATATGCAAACCTACATCACAAAATAGCTAAAAGCTGGATAGCCCCAGCTTAGTGGTAATATACCTGTCTCTCAGAAGAGTTTAATTATCTAGGGCATTACCCTCCCTACGGCTACATGGCTGGTAGTCAGCTCAGAAGTTGTTTGCAGCGAGCTGGCAGTAGCTCATAATGCGAGAGCAAATGTGTAGGTGCCTCCTGTAGATGATCCAACAACTGTTGGCCAACAGACCTGCAAGAGATAAGCATAAAGGCTTGTTGCACAGGTGGGTCCTTTTCTTCTCCTACATGATCATCTGCAGTGAAGAGCTTCCAGACTATCTTGTCCTCTGTAGGGAGTTTTGTGCAGCCCTGATGAAGTTTATACCTGAAGGGAAAATAACCAGGTTCCTATGTCTCATTTGCAGTGCATGAACAATGTTTTTTTTTCTTGTGAGTAGTCTCATGCTGAATAAATGAGCTGAAAATGAATACCTGGAACCATGCTAATTTACTGAGTCACCTTGCAAGGGCACTGCCATATTTGCAAGGAATGTTAGGCTCAAAGCCTTGCCTCAGGCTCCACATCTTGTTCCTATTTTTATAATAGTCCAAATCTGAACCTCAAAAATCTGGGGAAGTTCAAATCTGGATTCAGACTTTTGTGCTACAGCCATAATTACCAATAATAACAAATTCACCAGAAACAGGATGACTTCCAAAGACCAGGCATGGTGAAAGTATTAACAAAATCTAAAAGGAACAGTTAGGAGAGATAAGACTGTTATTGATAATCTAAATCTAAACCTTTGTATTTTTGCTCTCCAAGAGGACTTCAGTAAGATTCTTATTATAGAGCTGTTCTTTAAAGGGATGGATCTACAGAGAGCTTGAAGTTGTCCCATCCCTGAAAACATTTAAGGTCAGGTTGGATGGGACTCTGAGCAACCTGATCTAGTTGAAGATGTCCCTGCTCATTGCAGCTGACCTTTAAGAATCACTTCCAACCCAAACCATTCTATGATTCTATGATTTTATGATTCTAAGAACCTAAAGATCATTTTCTTATTTTAGTGTTAATAATACAGGCTGTAGGATAACTCAGTAAATGGAACAATAAGAAATTGCCCAAATCAGACAATATTTACACATGAAGTCTAAACAAACTTAAGTGCAAGAATCCTTTATTAATTATGGTACAGGTAATTTACCGATCAAATATACCCTAATACCAGATTAATATAAAGCATCAAAGGTGATATCAAAAAAGACTTTTGGGGGGAGAATGGGAATTATAGATCAGTAAATCTGACTTCTCTGCCATGCACCGTGGTAGAGGTTACAGCAAAGTAGCTATCCAGATAAACATGCTATAAGAGGGAAGAATTAACAAGGCTTTTATCAATGAGACACATCTTACAAATCATTCGAAGTTCTTTGATATTCTGAAGTGTAGGAGAAAGACACATTACTTGGTCACCTGCCAAGCATGCTCAGGACAGCAGCATGCCAGGGCAGCATACCACTGCAGCTCTGAGGGCTCTTGGTGGAGTTTCTCCCAGTGCACAGATTTGGTGCCTGATTCTCCCTTGATTTACTAATGCAACTTCATAACCACAACAGCCAGGGTCACTCTAGTGCAAAAGACACTGTTTCAAGCATTTATTACTTTTTCTGGTGAAAACACACACTGGGCATAGATAGACAAATATAGGAATTCCAACTTTATGTCTGTTTTCATGGCCTTTGTCTTTTGAAGATTTAGCAGATCTTAATACTCAAATAATTTTTATTCTTCTCTCCTTAAGGTTCAATTTATAAACAAGTATGAAGAAATGAGATGGATGCTGAAAGATAAAGGGGAGTGTGGATCATTAAGTTTCTGATAAAGTAATAATGTACTAGTGTATGCTTAATGGTGACAGAAGTCAGACAAAAGTGGGCAGTTAATATGGAGAAAATTGCATAGGTAAAAAAAAAAATTAACAATCACTATTGAAGATAGTCTTTAAACAATGGATTTTTAATAAGTTTCTCATGCCCCCCAACAATTTTGTATTAAGAGTAATTTGTACTTCTGATGAATTGCAGTGAGTAGTGTTCATATAACATAATATTTAGGAATCTTACCTGGCATTTTCAGTCTATTTTTTTTTGTTAAAGCTCTCATGAAGATTGCATTTGCTTTATTTAGTGAAATGATACAGTGCGCATTATTTACTTTTGAATTACAGTGACACCAAGCACCATTTTTCTATCAGCGTGGGGATCTTACCATAACATATTTTTATGCATACACATTTGATGCTTTTTCTCCAGTGCCAGCCTGGAATACAAGAGCCTTGGGAGTGGGAGAAGGCTGTTAGGGAGATGAAGGCTCTCTGGCCAGATGCTGGTTGGGAGTAAAACTCCATGGTTATTATTCCAGCCTGGGAGTGCTGCATGTGTTCTCTGCTGAAGGCTTTGGTCAATAATCACAGACCCATGTGTCCTATCCTGGCACAATTACCCCACTCACAGTGGTGCAAGCAGTCCCCAACAGAGATGTATGTGTTCTGTGGTTCGGGGGATACTGCACATGTTTTTCTCTCACAGTTAACTTGTCCTTCCTCAAGTCTCTTAGCTCGATCAGGAAATTTACCCCTGTGTGCCGGTTCTAAAACCTTGTGTGGAATTTGTGGCTCTGATAAACGTGCAGTGTGCTTCCTCCCTCTGAAGTGCCTGCTTTTCAGTAAGGAGAGAAGTGATCTGCTTATATTTACAGTTCATTTCCTTGCCAAAAATATCACAGAAGTGAAGGGCAGTTTTAACAGACACCAAGCCTGTTGATTGGCACATTAATACTCCCTCGACTGAACTGTGTTTTCACACAATTCTTTTTTGACTTTAAGCTGTTTTGCTGCCACTGATAGACAGTGAATACACATACTCTGCCTGTGAGGCAGTGGCCAGATTTTTTGGCTGAGGTTAGGGAGTTGGCGGGTTACCCGCCCTGTGGCTGTACTTGCGGTGTGCACAACACACATCGCCCCCCTCCCTCCATGAAACTCAAGCTGGGGCCTTTATGGTTTGTAAGCAGTAATTCTAGGAGCTGAGCAGCTATCAGCAAGCTAGCCCGAGCTGTGTTAAGCTTTCCTCAGTTGGAAGTTGTTCTATGTTATATATCACTCAACAGATCTATACACTGTGGTGCTTTAAAGAACAGAGCTCTGTCTTAACTTGTAATCATTTTCTTTGAACTCAGATACTGTGAGAAATGCCAATAAACCCAGCAGAGACTATTTCTTACCGAGAAAGTGGGACTGTACAGGAATGTGGATTTGAACAACAGGCTCACAGATCTCATAAGCAGTAGGGTTGCTGGAGAAGTTAAAGGGGCACACAACCAGACTAATTTCTGTGGTGAGAAACAGACTAATTGCCCTTATCCAGATCACTGGCACTATGTAAAACAAACGTGTAAAAATGGAAACGTGTAACCACTGTGTCGTTGCATTGTGTTAACCTAAATTCAAATTCTTGGCACGAGAGCATCTAGTTGGGAGACACAGAGCACTATTATACCTGTGTTGAGTCTGTTGATGCATTTCATCAGCCTAAGAACATGGAAGGTTACAAGAAAGCGATAGCAAAAGAGCTTAGAGAAGTCTAGACCAAACTGATTTGCAAATTTGCATGGAAGTGCACACAGGCAAAACCATACAGCTTAGAGAAAAGGGAGAGAAAAAGGCTGACCCCTGGCTTAATTTCCTCGCTGTGTCTCTCAAATGGATCCTAGCCAGAAACATTACATCCGATCCTCCTTCAGTTTTGAACTCACATCCAAATGTTGCTTTTCAGGCCTATGTTAATACATGGCTGTGTGTATTTACAGTAGAGCTGCAGAGCTGTTCATATTCACATAAGCAATTCCTCATAGCTGGCTGACAATTTAATGAGACATTCTGAATTTTACCTAAGGCATTCTCACCAGTAGGAAATCCTGTTAGATTTACAAGTGTCCATCTGTTAAAATCCTCCAGAGTCATTTTAGATGCTACACTGTTTGTTGGGTTTTGACCTCCTTTGCTGTGATTGTTCAATTAGTTCTGTTGTGTTCAGACCACATTTGTGTTGTGCATTTTGGAAAGCACAGTAGGGAAAGAACTTCACTTTGATGAGATTAAAATGCCAGCCAGGATGTGGCATACATTGCTGCTCACTTATTTTCCAGGGAAATGCAAGCTGATGCTTCCTTATTTTTCCTTATGTGGCTACCCTTGTAAGCAGGAGGGTTACAGTGCCTAAACTGATTTTGATGCCCTTCCATTAAACTTCTTTTTGTCCTGTTAATGCATCTTGAAGGCATTAAGTGGGATCAAGTGGATTAAGGTTTCAAGGGTCTTTGAATCTATTCATAGACCTGCAAATGACACTCTATTTACTGTTCACTTTCTGAACCAGTTAGCTTATCCATAAAATGTGAATAATATATACAAACTGTGTGGAAAAAAAAGTGCAGTATTTGAAAATCTTTGGGTGAAAAAAAATTTAAATTCCAAAGCTGCCTCGATTAAGGGAAAAAATTGCTATTCTAGTTTCCCGTATGTGTTAATGACAGCTACTCCCCCCCTGAGCATTCCTCCTGTCTGAAACAAACTTCAACCCCTGATGCCAGACAAAGCAGAGGATGGCAGATCAGGCAAGGCTTACACCTACAATTCACAACCTCTTTTGGCAGAGACACTCAGCTCCTGCCAATATCACACAGTCAAAATGGCTCTATTTTGTCCTGCACAGAGACCTCTCTACGACTCTCTTATCTGCACAGCTCAAGCAAACACTACAGCCATAAAATACCACCCCTCTCTGTATGTTAAGCATGCTCTGCCTGGAAAGTATATTGGGCAAGGGTTACAACAATTGCATCATAAGGTCATAAACTTATAATTAACTGTAACTAAATACACAGAGCTGGTTCTTCTCCTCCTTCTGCCTTACTGAAGAACTCTGTATATACCCCTTTCTCCCCCCTCCTTCCCAGCTGCTGTGCAATGGCTCAGTAGCATGGGAGGACTCCTGGGCTGGCATGTAATTTCAAATCTTATGGAAGATGGCCATGGCTTTCAGGGAAGATACTGTTACATGCATTTTGTATGCCTAGAGCAATGAGGTCAGTCCCAGGTTGTGAAGAGTTGTACAAAGAGTAAAAATAAATTTTTTTCCTCTCTCTTAAAAGACAGGAAACTGGATGGGTAGGTGCTGATGAGGGAACAGGAGTGCCCATTGGCAATGGGTCCAATGGCCTTTTTGAGGGTAGAGCAGAGCTTCAAGATGGCATTTGACTGCAGATAATGAGGTTGTTTGGACAGATTTTAGAGATGTACCTCCCATATCTGAAAGAAAGTAGATGAGACAGTACAAAAATCTGATGGGAAGTGGGAGATGGAAGTATCAGAAAGGCATGTGAAAGAGAGCAAGCACATAATGTGAGAGGGCCTGAAAATGCAGATATTCTACAAGTGGGAAGTGAAATGGAAAAGCATGATGGGCACCTGGTTATGAGCTGAGAAGAGAAACCTGACAGCAGCATTCTTGATAGCAAACAGCTAGTTGAAAGTCTGCTAGCCAAGGCCAAAAACCTAAACAGTACTCCCTTGGTGTCCATGCCTATACTGTGCATGGGCAGTGTTTGGGGTTGAGCCAGTGCCACTCTCATTGAGGTCACTGCCACTAGACGAGCTGGATGAGGAAGATTGTTTCTTTGTTATTTTTCCACATCTAGCCAAGGATCCAGAGAAACGCCCAGTAAAAAAACAATGTCTGAGTTATGGACTAGAATGCAGACAGGGTAGTGACGTGCTTCGTGATACTTGAATGAGGAAATAGAAGGTAGAGGTTTGATTCCAGAAATATACTGAATATTGAGTGTTCTTTTCATGCTGAGGACAGGTTTACTGTTGGAATTATTCATGGAAAGCCTCATCTAAGGTTATCATTATGTTGTTTTGCCTGTAAACTTTATATTGGTGGAGAGCTAAGACCTCCATATTATACCACCAAGTTCTATAAAAGTTGCACAAAGGTTTCTTGAGTGTTCTAAAAGTCCACAAGCAATTTCTGACTCTGAGTCAGTGTCCTTTTTCATTGAGAGACATCTCAGATTCAGAAATAATTTTCAGGGAGCAGGAATCTTACCTACCAGGATCCTTTATTCATTACAACTCTCTTCCTAGTCTTTCTTAAATTTACTACTTTCAATCCACACTGCCGGTTGTGAACTCTACATAGATCTCAGATCTGTGATCTCTGAATTTGGTCCAGTGAATTTAAAAGAACCTAAGTAATTACCCAGGTGCCAAAATAGAAGAGTTAAGCAATAAAAGACATTAGTAAGTGAATGTTAATGCCAATAAGTAACGGGCTACATTTTTATTTCAGATGCAATCCCCCAGGGGGCATATTACATAGTTGTGCCATTGCAGCCGGAGCCCCCGGAGGCACTGTAACTCAGCGACACACCTTCTCCTCTCTCCCTCAGGCAGTCATTTACCTCTGGCCTAAGCCGGAAATAAAATAATATTCCACCCTTCTTCCCCAACCCCCCAAGCACTCACCATCTCAGCTGAGCTGGCAAGAGAGAATGGACCCCAGGCTCTACTCATTTCCCACCCTCCAATTTCTAATCCCCAAGGAGAAAATAAGCAGATGTGTGGGCCTGCTTGTTTCATGCACCTGGACAAAACCAGAGTAATCCATGTGGGGTTGTAAGTGGGTTCTTACTCCTTCAGGCAGCAGCATCCTGCACACATGAAAAGCAGAGCACTGAGCTTTTCTTTATTCTGGCTCCCTAGCATGAAAATTCAACCAGCCTCTTCTTGGTTTTTTATGTCTGAATTTGGGTACAACAACCCTTGTTTAAAAATCCTAACCCACATCCTACCCTGTCACTGTCCAAGGAACATTGGACTTTTTCTTCACTCACACCTAGGTCTGGGCTCCAAATGGTCATGTGGCTGCTAAGCAAAGTATTGTCAATCCAACCCGTGGGGCTGGGTCCCACCTGGGAGGGGGGTAGCATTCCTCAGAAAACAATGGAGATATTTTCAGCAAAAATAACTACCATTTTAAAAGGCATTTATTGGAGAGGGCAGGTGGAAAGTGAAATTATAACAGAGTCTCCATGTACCTGTAACAATAGAGAAGCTGATGGCAGTGACCCAGAGCAGGTGGAGCAAAGTTGTCTCTTCACTTATCCCAAATTTACTGTACTCCCTCTGGATTTACTCCTTTACCTCTATGTTTCTCACCTTGGGTCTGGTATACGACTTGGTGTTTCGTCATGGCATTTCATCGTGGAAAAAAACCCTCAGAGAGAAGCACTAATGCCTGCAAGGCCTCTGGCATCCTACTTATGTCTTGTGAGAAACTTGTACAGACTCTACCAGCAAAATAACTGCTGCTAACAGGCACTTCCAGTGGGAAGCTCTCCAAGGATGTCTGTATGAGGAAGCACCACCACTGCCTGTCTAAGAGCATAATTCTTTGCACAGTAGGTTACAGTGGATAACTGAAGAAGAGAGTGAACTAAAACAAGGCAAAAGGAATTTGAATTCAAATGCACTTCCCCTTCCTATGAAGACAGGCTAAGAGAGTTGGGGTTGTTCAGCCTGGAGAAAAGAAGGCTCTGCGTACACTTTATTAAGACCTTTCAATACTTAAAGGGGACTTACAGGAAAGAGGGGGACAAACTTCTAAGTAGTGCTTTTAGCAACATAACAAGGGGTAATGGTTTGAAACTGAAAGTGGGTAGATCCAGGCTAGATATAAGGAAGAAATTTTTTTATGATGAAGGCAGGTAAACCACTGGAACAGGTTGCCCAGAGAGGTAGTAGATGCCACATCCCTGGAAACATTCATGGTCAAGATGGACAAGTCTCTGAGCAATCTGTTCTAGTTGAAGGTGTCCCTGCTCATTGCAGGGGGTTGGACTACATGACCTTTAAACCCAACCCAGACTATTCTCTCACGGAATCCCACCATGGGCAGGGATGCCACCCAACAGATCAGGCTGCCCAGATTCTATGAATCTATGATTCCTCTAAAAGACAGTTGCAGTCTTTAACCAGTGAAAGCCACTGCACAGTGAAAACACAGTACACCTAATGGAGAAAATAAAGGCATATTTTTGTTCTCTCCGTGCTCTAGCAGACAGGCAGAGAGTCCACATGAGCAGCAAAGGGATATCAGCATGTACAGTAACACCACAGTCACCCAAGGAAATGGCAATAGCTGGGGAAGTGGGTGAAAGCCCCCACTCCTCTTCCTTGGGTCACAGGGAAAAGTGGTGAGAGTGCACTATGGAGGTCTAGTTCCAGAAGAGAAATCAAACAAAAAGCGAATGTGATGTTTTAAAAATAAAATCTTATACCTTTACTAGCTCTGATTCGAGTGCTTTGGGGGACAGGGTCAATCCAGGGCCTGTATGGAATCTCACACTCAATTTTCAATATCTGTGGATGGAAAAACTCCTTTAAGGCCAAAATTCATTGGCCTCACTGCAACTACACTGAGTTCCACTGGCCAATGAGGTGGTCGTAAGTATTTTTATAAGCTTGTATAAGTCTGCCAATCCCACTCTCACTGTGATCACTGGAATACCCTTTAACTAGGTCTGCTTTGCATGGAAATGGATTTAACTAACATTGAAAGTTAGGCTGATCACTGAGGTGAGTTCATTTTAATTTTAAGAATAACTTCAGCTGAGCTGTGCCCAGAAAATACATTTGATTCATTCATACTTTGAAACAAACAAATGAAAATGTCAAAAAGAATGTAACTGACTGATTAAACAAAGATGGAAACAGGCTATGCATGCAGAGATATAGCTACTTATGAACATTCACTGAAGTTGGAAAAAATACACAAGGGAAACCTTTCAATGTATGAAAAAATAAAAAAAAAAGCAAAGTAGGAAGCTATCAAGAACATGGGAGAGTGGCTGGTCAATTAAGTACTGTGTAAAGATTTCCAATTTTCTTGTGGTAAATTATTTATTTAGCCTTTGCATGCCATCAATATATTTTACAAGTTTAATACCCAAATTATAGCTACCCACCCATTTATGGCCTTGTAAATGAGTCCTGACTTATCAATGTGAATTCTTGTTCTAGGCAATGTCAAAATTAGATTGGATTTGGATGTATTGCTTTTACTCTTATCAAGAAGGTTTGCTAGTGTGGTATTTTATTGCTATATTTAAAATGGAAAGTGCTTTTAAATAGACTTGCCTGGATAGCACAACTGATCACAGCTCAGATATGTCATTTCCCGCTTAAAAACCTGTCCTCATCTAGGCAGGAGGTCTTGGAGATCCAGCAGAACCCATTTATACTGAATGCATTTCTCTGCAATCTCAATCCTTTGCGATGAAGTGGAAGAGCTATTGTGACAACAATGACCTTAATCTAAAGTAAGGATAGCTGGAACTCTTAAGTAATAAAACCAAATGGTAATCTGCATGTTTCCTGATACTTCATAAGAAGAACAAGCAATAAAGAATGCAAACGAACCAGTGTAATGACTTCCTAAAGTACATTGTGTTATATTTGGTTATGCTTATGGCTCTTATCCACGTTTCACTTTCTAGTAAAGATAGGCAGCTATACAGCAAAGGTGAAGGAATTATCAATGGAGAATAATATGTAAATGACCAACTAATTAAAAGGCACACAAAAATAAGAACACTGTTGTGGAAAATCATACCAAAGCAACACAAGTATCTGTAAACCAGGAAATAAATCAAGCAGAAACATTACTTGCATTTGACTAACTAAAAGCAGGATGTGGCCTAGTGCAGGAGTCATTTTGGAAGGTTAATAGAAACAACATTTGTATTCATGACATCAAAGCCAGCTGAGATTTGCATCTGTGCACCAAAGGGCATATCTAGTAAGAGGACAAAACAGAGAGGGAGCAAGTATTGATAGGTTTGTAACAGCTGAAAATGGTGGCCATTTTATTGTTGGCCACAGCCTGCTACTAACTTTTCTGGGCCACAAATTTTAGAACATTAACTGTCACTGCCCTAAGGCAGAATGTGGGCTGGACTGAAGGTTGCCAGGCAAGCAAACACAGTGTTGGAGAAAAGCCCAGTGGAAGAAAGGGAGCCCTAAACTAAGAGACACACTCAGGGAAGATGGAGACCTGGAAACTGCCAATTGCATGTAGGGCTGCCCACCAGGTTTTCATACTCTCCTGTCCCAGTGTTTATTGTAAATACAATCTTGGAGCTCAGCAAAGACATACTACATGTTACATCCCTATATGGAGCAATGATGGGTGGGGAAAGAGTCTGTCCAGCAATAGCACAAACAAAGCTTTGGTAATGGACCCATCTGCTGACAGACAGCCAGAGGAAGAATAAATGATGAGAATTGCAACAGAACAGCACAGGTTTGGTTCAGTAGGGCAAGCATAACTGATTGTGTGCAGCAGTTAAGTGGGCATGAAGATTGCACAACTGGGAAAGCAAACAAAGCAGGGATCTAAGCAGGCAAATATAGACTCAAGTTACCCACTAACAACATATGGCTGCGTCACAATAGACAAACATGCATAGCAAGGAAGAAGGGAGCTTTCAGGCAGGCATTTTGCAGCCATCGACATTAGATGCATCTCATGCAGCATTGGCAGTCCAAAAGCTTGGCATCTCAGCTGTCTAGACTCCTGCACTTTTCTCTGGAAAGAGACAAGCTCCTCCAGAGTACGTCATCACACCTCTTCTCACATCACAATGGGATAAAACTCCCAGTTTCTTTCAATGGCTAGATTAAACTAGGAACCTCATTTTTTTAAGACAGGCAAGACCACAGGATTTGGATCCCACCCCTAATACATATATCTGACCTGTCAAAGACGTCAGGATCACTAATATCAGCAGCCTGATACAAGCCATTCTCCTGGATCTGCAGCCGATCTCTCTATCACGTATCTGTCACCTCGCATTCACCCAAACGACTTATTTCAAAAGCACTTTTGTTTGGAAAACTACCATGTTTATTCAGCTCTGTTAAGTACAATGCTTCTTCTGAAAACCGCAACAGTTTCTTCCTGCTATTCACATGTGCACTTGTTATCTATTTCAACCCTACACAACTGCTGACTGGTGGAAAGTACTGGTAAAATTAATCAGCATAAATGACGCCTGTATATTGCAATTATTTCTGATGAGAGCTTTGTCTGCTGCCTCTCACATTGCTGTTATTTTGAGGGGTCTGAAATATAGGTGAAAGCAGGTTAAATCCATTTTTTTGCATCCCTATCTGAAGATTTACAAACATTAAGCTTTTAAAATAAATACTAAAAGATTTCAATTCTTTTTTTTTGCTACTGATTTCAGTGAGTGCACAGTTCTTCCAGCATTCAGTCCTTTTAATAGCTTCATACTAAATCAATTTTGTATACTGTTCACTTAGAATATCCTCCAGCTAATTTGTTATAGGCTCTATGTTATGTCACATTGATTTCTCCAGTGAATTTACAGATTCATCATCACCCTGATATCCCAGTCAAATTCCCTCATAGATAACTGTTTTCCAGGCTTGCTCCTGCTCCCACTGAATTCAGTCATAAAACTCTCACTGTCTTCAGGGCCAAAAAGATTGGATCCCTGAGTCCTACTATTATTTCAAGTTCAGGTTTATTCTACAGTTTCTGTCCCACATGATTGTGTTGTGTTTGGAACTGCTAAATAGCATAGTCCACTTAAAGGAGGCATGTTAGCTGTGACAGCATCATACAAAGTCTTGCCAGGATCTGGTTCTCCTACGTTGCATAAATGTGGTGCATTGTTCCTATGTTTCTAGTGAGTCCTTTGTATTTCATAATCAGCTCTTTTTTTTTAATTACTTAGGATGGCTGTATAATTGTGGTCACATGTTAAGGTTAAAATCATGCCATTGATGAACTGTAGGAGTGGGAAGGGGTGGGGGGAAATCTCCTCTTGAACCATAAATAGTCCTTACAAAGTGAAAACAACCTAATCCTTGTTAATCACAAATGAGAAAAGAGCATGCCAAAAATAGCACAACGATGGAGTGTCAAATCAAACGCCTCTGTGCAGGTAGTTTGTACAATACCAGGTGACTATAGCTGTTGTGGGAATATCCATGCTCAGGAAAACAGTCTAACTCAGTGCCAACTAGCCATCAATGACTGCCTTTCTCAGAGACTCTCTTTAAAAGGCATCTCAGCAACAGAAATGAATGATGTGCCCCATTCCTCCTGCATTACTTGGTCTCACTGGCAGCACAGTATAGTATAGTTGTTGTAATCTAAAACCGGGCAGTTGTTTGTACAGTAGTTATGTATGGCTGTTCCAGATAACCCTCCTTGTGAGATCACTGTGAACATAAATTTGTATTAACAATTCACCCTGCAGGGTTTGCTAAAACGCTTTCTACAGCAAACTAAAGGTCTCCTGGATTTTCAGGCTTCGTGACAAAGCCTTCTGGCTCACATAGTTTGATCAATTTCTAAAGTCTTAACTACATTCAAATATGTTATAATAAGAAACTGCGTTTTTTCCACTCCTAGACTCCCCTCTGAGTGTTTATTATATTAGATACATTACATAAGCTGGTACTTTAGGTGCTTTATGAGTTTTCCATAAGCCCTTATTTACTAATGGCTAGCCTGACTTTGTGAGTCTACCGTAAGTTTTGACCTTTCCCAGCAATGGGAACCTGGTTCGAATAATGTTTATAGTACCTTTAAAAAGAGGCATCATAGAACTACCTAAACAAAAAAAAAATCACAATAATCATGATTAAAATATTTCCTTTATATGATACTTTAGACAACTTTCTTTCACAGCCTGAGTAGTGTCTTTCCAGAAACTTTTATCATGTACCTTTATTTTTCCCAGCTGTGGATTTCAGGTCGAGAAGAAAAACCCTTGGATTAAAAGCAGAAATAGATTAAATTTGGCAAGCTCTGCTGAAAGGTCAGACTCATTACCTTTGCTAAGAGTTCTCTGCCCAGTGACCAGGATCAGTAACTCCGTCCAGTTTACTGACACCTGCTTTTTTATGGTTTAAGAACTCCAAAGGTGCGAGATCTCTCACTATCTTTATAAGCGAGTAACCCTAATTTTCGAAGATGCTGACACTGGAAGACACAGAGAAAGAGCTGAGCTTTTAGTTTGAAGGTAATCCTCTTCAGGTAGATAGGAAGTTCTGGATTGGGGATCCCCTCCTCAGTCATTATCAGTCCCACCAGAAACTATATTAGTCTTGCTCAGGTGAGTAAGAAGAGATGGCAGGATTAAACTGCTGCAATATGACATGTTACCATCCCTGGATTTGACATTTTGGTGACAAGGAGATTAAAATAATTTTGATGATAGCCAGCTGGCTGAACTTCTATTGGTATACATGCAGTCATAGAATTATAGAATGGAAGAGTTGGAAGGTACATTAAAGGTCATCTAGTTCCAACCTTCCTGCCATGGACCAGATGGAACACTTTCCACTATACCTGGTTGCTCAAAGTATCATCCAACTTTTCCTTGAACAGTCTTTTCCAAATTGAATAACCCCAGCTCTTTCAGCATGTCTTCACAGGAGACATGATCCAGCCCTCTGATCATCTTTGTGACGCTCCTCTGAACTCACTCCAGCAGGTCCATGTCCTTCTTATGTTGGGGGCCCCAGAGCGACACAACACTCCAGGTGGAGCATCACAAGTGTGAACTAGAGGGACTAGAGGGACTCAACCTGCTGGCCACACTGCTTTTAACACTGCCCAGGATACAGTTGGCTCTCTGGGCTGCAAGGACATATTGCTGGCTCATGTTGAGTTTCTCATCAACCGGTACCTTCAAGTCCTTCTCTGCAGGATTGCTCTTGATCCATTCTCTGCCCAGACTGTATTCGTGCTTAGGATTGCCCTGACTGAGGTGCAGGACAGGCCTTGTTGAACTTCATGAGGTTCGTATGTGGCCCGTCTGTTAAACCTGTCAAGGTCCCTTTGAATGGCATCGCTTCCCTCCAGTGTCACAACCACACAACATATCTTGATGTTGCCAGCGAACTTGCTGAACGTGTGCTCAATCCCACTGTCCATGTCAACAACAAAGATGTTAAACAGCACCAGTCCCAATATCGACCCCTGAGGAATGCCATTTGTTACTGGTCTTTACTTGGACAGAGAACAAGAATTTAGAAAAATGCTTGGGAAAAGCTTTCCCACCTCACAAAAAAGTGTGAATATTTACCAGGTAGGCACGCTCCTTAATACACTCACAGTTACTTTACAAAGATACAGGGAGATCTGCTCTTAATTATCTTAAAATACAGCCACAGGAAATGGCATAAGGCTGTGACAGGCTTTGTAACCTAGAATTCCTACTTTTAATCAGCATTAGTCATTTTAAATTCAGCTTTTTAAAAGTCTTACTAAAACTTACCTTAGGGAACAATAAAATGGCAATTACATATGACAAAAGTACGGAGCAGAAACGATTAGTTATTACCTCAATAAAAGAAGAAAAGATGGGACTGTGAACTTACCAGCCAAATTCCAGGAAAGAGGATAGGCTTCTTGACCTTAGTGCAGAAAGCCCAAATATTTGGTAGTTTTGGTTTATCTCTCTAAAGAAATCAGGGCCTTTTTGTTAATTGCCCAACTTACTACTGATAATATCCTATATTAATTTAACAGCATTGATCAGTCACTTTGATAAACCATAATTTATTTGTGTGCATTACAAGTCTCTTAATACATCTACACATTGTGCAAGAAGTGCTGTAATGTACCCCAGATAATCACTAGGTGGTAACATATGCAGAACTGAGCACATCCTCATCAAATATTTGTCCACGCTAAAGAAATACAATCAATCTTCCAACGGAATGATGTGAAGTTTTATAGTATCTCATAATATTTGATAGAGGCAAAACCTAGAGAGCTCATTAGACGACTAAAGCTAACCAGGAGGATAGCTGGTTTTCATGCTGCTCTGAAGAGTCCTGTAGCCATGTTCATCTCCATGCTTGCCTGGGAAGCCCAGTCTGTAGGAATCCCTGTGAAACTTGATATGAGAGTTCAGGAATGTATATGTTTTCTATTAATTGCTATCAGCCTTTCCCATAAGGATAAAGAGGTTGTGGTTTGCAAGTTTCTGGCTTGGTGCTTTTGATATATTTGCTGAGTGTTTCCAACTAACAGAGGGCAAGGTTGCCCCATGCACCCACGCTAAGGAATAAGGAATTGAATGTCTTCCTGGGTGGCCCTTGCGCATCGACCGTCTGTGCCTGACGGGCAGAGCCGGCTGCCAGGGAGCCTGTGGAGCCCCAGCCCTCTGCTCCTCCACCCCAGCACCCCAGCAGGAAGTAATTTACTGGTGATCTGGGCCAGGAGCAGTCTGCTTTGCTTTCTGATTAATGGGAGAACCACCGACGAAAGCATCGTTCTCTGATTCTCGGGGCAGGGCAGCTGAGAGCAGCTCTCGTCTGTGTTTTAGAAGGAGCTCGCTGTCTGGCAGCCGAGCACCAGGGCAGAGCCGAAGAGATCTAGATGGAGCTGTGCAACAGCTTACAACAAGGCTTAAAATCTGCTACGATTTTTGTTTGTTTGGAGGGGTTTTTTTGAGGGAGGGAAGGGTGGTGGAGGGCAAACAGCCATATTCGCTGCTTGTTTCTGAAATCATATAACAGCTTTTCTGCAAGATAATAGCGAATAGGAGAGAGGAAGACAGACATTGGGTTGGCTAAGAAGCTACGTACAAGATGGTCCAGATAGAAACAGTATGAGGGAGAGAGGCTGATTCTCGGCTTTTCAACTGTACAGAGCTGCAAAGTTTTCTGCCTCATTTAAGTGTGTAGCACTGCTCTAAACCTTGATCTCCCATTTCTCAGTTAATAAGCCTGCCCTAAGGAAAGAGAGGTGCCTGAAACAGTAACATGTGGGCTTTATTTGGATTGTCCAAGCTACTGAGCCTGCCCTGCAGCTTACTAAGTGATTGTCATATTAATTTAAAAAATCCCCAAACATTTTTAAAACAAATATGCTTTGTTCTTTCTCCCCTTTCTTTGAGATATTTGTTACCTTTCTGATAGGCTTAGCAAGAAAGAGAAATAAAGCGAATGAGCTGTAGAAATGGTAATTCTAACGACCTGTTTCCTTACCTCAATTATGTAGCTGTGTGCTGCCTAATATAGCAATTTAAGAATGACATTTTCTAAACCATCTGACACAACACATGACACCTGGCATGCTGAAAAGGAATGTGAGAGTCTGTAGGGCTTTAGTCTGTATTTTATAATCTGCCAGCTATATCTGTAAGAACATATCAAATATTCACTTACTGTCTTGGTTTGCAGATGGAGAGTTTTCTCTGCAGTGCCACTGGAATCATAGAAGATTGAATCAAGAATAGCAAATAGATGCACAAGACCATTGTATGGAACTATGATTTCATGCTGCCCAAAGAGATTATGTAGTCCCCTTTCCTGGAGATATTAAAAATCCACCTGGACATAATCCTGTGCAACCTCCTCTAGGTGAATCTAAGGGGTTGGACTAAGTGATGTCCAGAGCTTCCTTCCAACTCCAGCCATTCTCTGTGATTCAAGTTGACTGAATTAAAGCACTTTTACCTGATTTTTTAATTTATATTGGTTTCCTCTGTCTTCCATTTGTGGCACTGTAACAGTGATGAGATTTTAATTGTAATCCTTTATTGTAAGTATGGTGATTCAGTAACACATAGAGTGATTTAAGAAAGTAAATATTGATAGCTAGTTCATGGTGGTTGGTGCGATTTAAATGGATAGAAAAGAAAATGCAGTACTTGAAATACATTGAAAAACTGAAATCTGGACTAAACTTAATTAAGTTTAAAACCATTTGATCACCCAAAAATTAAAAAAAAAAAATCACCAAGTAGTGTAGACTTGTTAACAGGGAGGAAAATCTTAGAAATTATCCAAAAAAAAGGCTAAAACAGACTGAAAATTCTCTAGTTCTTCTCCTGACAGTTTAAAACAACTTTCAGAAGCAATATTTTCACAACTTCCCTACATGACCTGTCTTTCTGTGCTGTTACTCATCTCTATTGCTTTTCTCTTGATGTCTAATCTAAACCTCCTTTGCTGCAATTTAAACCCAAGACTTGCTGTTTTGTCACCAGTGGACAAGAAAAGTTATTTCCTTTCTGTCTGAACTGCCTTTCACGTATTTGAAGACTGCTAGCCTTGCTTTAACAAGGAGCAAAACCCAATACGTCCAGTGACACCGCAAGGTAAATTTTAATCCTTAGCAGTACAAATCCTGACATCCTGTTTTGAGATCCAAAAGAGGCATAACACGACCAAGAAGCAGCAGCCAGACTAGGAAATGAAGGTGCTGTAGACTTGGCTATTGCTGAACCTGGAATATTCCTAGCAAAGGAGCAAAGGAGGAGGAAGGACATGGGCAGCTCTGAAGATGCCCTGCCAATTCCCCTAGAATAGGAAGAGCTTGCATTTCCAGAAGTGCTTGAGGAGAGGCAGAAGGGACTGGGACAAGCATCCTGCTAGCACTTGCAAGCACATAGCTAGTCTGAGCCCTGTTCGCTGGTGAGGAATAGGCCAGAATAAGGCTAAAAAATAGGATGCATCTGAAGCATTACTTGGATTTTCAGAACCCAAAAGATTAATTAATTTAGGATGCTTTAGATGGGTTTTTGTGGCTCTAATCTAAATGTTTTATAGTTCATAATACTGTTGATCTGCAAGGGGAAGCTGGCACTCCTGAGAGAGGGCTACATGTGATTACTAAAAATATTCCATTTTAATTATAAACAAACTTATGGCATCATTTTTATTTTTTAGTGTTTAGATTGTATCTGTCCCTCACAAGGAAAAGGAGTCTTTTAAAAGCTTTAAGCAAGAGCCAAAAAAAAAAAGGTGGTCTGCTATATTCTTGTCAACATTAAAATTAATTACCCTAGACACACATTTTTAAAAACAGTTCTTAAAAAGTGATACAATAATTCTCCCTCAAAATACAAAGATAATTACACAGTATTGTTGCACCAGCTTTGTTTATTCTGTTCATGTTCCAGGTGACATTAAGAGTCATTCTAATTGTGAGTGTTCATATATGATTAAGTCTATGTGAAAAGCTCCATCATTAGGAAGGAAGACCTAGCCTAGAGAGCAGATCGGTTTCTTTTGCCATATGACTCTCCTCCCCCTTCTTTTTTTCCCTGTCTTTTTAGTTCCTCAGCTCTCTTTGATTTACGCTCTTGCTGGTCTACTGTTTTGAGAACCTGATGTTGTGGAATCTTTAAGTCATCTGTGACCTAGGTCACTACAGACAGGAGCAATTTAGTAAAAGTATTAATTGAAACTCTCTGGCAAGCCCTGCTTCTGCAGATGAAGTTACACATCAAACCTACGCAGACTGCAACTACACTTCTGAACAGACTAAGATTTTCAATATCTCATAAACAGGCTCCTCAATCACCAGAATCTAATAAGACTATAATCATCATTGACACTATAATGATTAAAATGAATAAAACCCATTAAGAAAAGTCATGTTGAGTTATTAAAAGTTTCGCTCTGTCTGATATGTAATCTTTTATCCATTTTTTATGATGAAATCTGTAACCATCTATCTACAAAAGACCATTAATTTACTGCTCTGTGGATGTTACCATGCTCTTTAGTTTAACAGCTTATCATTGATTTCTTGAGGAAGATATTATATTTGGAGAAATACACATGGAACTAAAGCCAGCATGTTGCTGTAAATTTGCCACTGACAGGATGATCAAAGTATTTTGGTCTACTCAAAGCAGAGGGCTGGTGAACAAGTTCAGAAGAGCCTATGGTCATATCCCTGCTGTTGTGAGCAGACCCCGAGGCGAGGCAGCAGATACATGTTTTCAAGAATCACAAACTCTTGTAAGAAAAGGTCATGTGCACTGCAGGGGGAAACACAATAAAATTTCCATTAACTAGAGCCTAGTTAACCGGCTTATTGGCATCTATTAGAAACAAATTGCAAACAAAACTGATCCTATTATAAACTTCCCTGTGTTCCCTCAGTAAAATAAAGTCACTGAATGACCCACAAAAGAGAGGAGGAACACAGTTTGTCAGATGACTTGCTTTATTTTCAAGGGAAGTATTATGTTTCATCCACTGAAGGGTCTACAATCATGACTGGCAGAAAATTACATAGTTATGGGAAATACGTGAGTCAGTGCATCAAGAGGGAACCTGGAGAGGGGAGGCAATGCACTCCCGCTCACATTCTTTTAAGAGGGACTTTTTTTTCCTCCTAGGCAAACAGCAATAAAAAAATGTGAATGAAAGGATGTGTACACAAACTTTCTGTCTAAGTGGTGGGAGAGCACTCTTCCTGAAGTGTACATTTTCTCATAATAAACTTGGCTCCAATATCTTTATTGCTCATCTCCTTTTTAATCTTATTAACAATAAAGCCTAAAAATGTTTTGAAGAAGTCAGATAAAGGGTGTTGTCTTTCGTGTCTGAACATTCTTTCCATTTACCTGGGATGACTAATAAACTGTCTTTCCCAACATTTTTAATGCTGGGTCCGATCTTCAGCTGGTTCAAAGTCACCCAAAAGCAGTTAGGATCTGACAATTATTACTTGCTGAATCTGATCTGTTCTCTATATTTTCCATCTTTCTGGGTTTTTTACCTTTAGGTGTCTCTTAACCCTTCAGACACAGCTGTGAATCAAATAAAATCCCTCTTGGTTTATCTGAGCAAGGTGCCACAAGCCAGTTCCACAGAAATGTAAGTCACTTTGCAAGGGGAATAAAACAAAGTATATCTGCTTTTCAAATAAATATTGGCAAAACAGTTATAAAAGTCAAATATCACCTTCCCCTTAGCAAAAGAAAGTAGGGAACGGAGGATGTAGGATATGGACTATACACTAATGACTGTAGATGTCACTTAGACATAGAATAGAGCTATAGGGAGAATATTCTGATTTTAGGCACTCTGGTCAGAGACAAGGGTATGCCAAAAAATTCAGAGAGGAGGTTGCTCTGGCCAGCCCTGCCCTTTCACATGCTCTGACAATGAAAGATTATTATGCTGCTCATCTGAAAAAAAAACAATCTCTTCTGCAATGTTATTGAAAGAGTAATAGAAAGGCTTCAAGTAATTGTTGTTGTACGAGTTTGAGAGACAATGCTAAAAGTTAAGTCTTTCTCTTCAGAGTATAACTAATCCTTATTTTTAGCTTAGTGGCAAATACCTGTCATGATCATTTCGTTTTATACAACAGCTACAAGCTCTACTGGGGATGAAGACAACCAAAAACCACCAAACCACAAACAAACACACACCAAAACATGGAGACCACCTACTCTGACATCAGGGATTCTTCTCAATGTCTGGATCCTGGATTTACTGAGTGATCCATGCTGAGTTCTACTGCAGCATTTTGTTGGTCCCTGTGATGCTGTTTTTCTTCCCTTGCAAACCTGAGAGATTAAAATTCTATTGTGCAGGTCCTCCAGAGTCACAGAGCCTCTTGCCATGGGGAATCTTCCACATTGTTCAGCCTGACTTTTTGCAGCACACAAGCCAAGCAGTTTAGTACAGTTGTCAACAGATTCAGTCCAATGACTTAAGTGAATCTAAAGTATTTCAGTCTGCTGGTCATACCTTGATTGTATGCCATTAGTAGAAAAAAGGGTAGTCTGAGGTATTTATGGTGAACTCTGCAATCATCTGTCCTTTGAAGAGCATTGATTTACTGCTCTGCACATGTGACCATGCTTTTTGGTTTAACAGTTCATCTTGCTGGAGGGCAGAGAATTTGTTAGTAACAGATTATTCTGACAGGTGACCTGTATTCCGTGTTACGAAAAATGGGGTTCCTGCCAGGTCTGGTCAATGGTTTGACTCTGTGTAAGTCATAACACCATATACAGGGAAACACCTGAAGATGGAGGCTCAGAGTGCTGTGCCATCCTGCCTAGTGTCCCAACCCCAGCTGTTGCCAGAGCAAATGCCTGAACAGGAGGGAAAAAACCCAAATCCAAGTTCAAATTCCAGTTGCATACCAAAGTGCTGGTATTCCTTCCTGATCCTTGCAACTAATTCACTAAAACCCTGAAGCATGACTTAACTACAGTCATGCATTAATACAGACCTTCAGGTATTATGAAAGCAAAGATTTCTCCCCTGCCTTCAGACTAAAAATGGAAGGGAATAAAGAGGAAAATTTGTAGCTTAACAGATGTTTGATTCCTTAACAAATAATGTTAAGTATAGTGAATGATGTCTGTTGTCAGAAGATTTAAATGGGAAAAGTTATTAGGTGGATGAAATCTTGTTAGGGAATAATCTATGGTAGTGAATGAGATAAAACAGAGAAAACTGTCTCCATCCTTGAAGAAATATTTACTTTAATACTCTTTAGACAAAAGGTAAACTGACTGCTAAAATATGCATAGTTCTTAAGATATTAATGAATTTTATTTTATCTTCATGTTATTAAAAGTGTACATCTTTCAGCAAGGCAGTAAAAGCTTGTTGCACGAATGTTTCCTTGGTATTAATCTAAACTGTAATTAATGATAATCTTTTGAGATGACTCTTGTACTGTCCAAAAAAGTGAGGGGATTGTGGGGAAGAAGCAGTGCTTGCAGTAATGATGAGAAAACAAGTCACTTTGAGAGTGAAGCTGTTCAGTGGTAAAGAATGATTATGGACTGATGAGTCAGCTGTTCCACAATTACAGGTGGAGAGAGCAATAAAATCTTGCTGAGTTTGACTATTGAAATTATATGGTTTCATAAATAGTATAATGTTGTTCTCAGCAGGTAAATGGTATATTTTAAGGACAACCACTTTACAACACATAGAACTATCTGATGGCTGAAGGTCAATAGGCCATTTATAAATGAAATTATAAATCCACAGAATTACTTGATAGGAAAGTAATTGCTGAAGTTTTGTTCTTGTTGTGAAATGATTGTTTACTGAATAGGCAATATTTTCACTATAAATATTTTCCTACAAATATATCAAAGGAGAGAGGGCAGAAGAAATTTTTACCGACGTGTGTCTCAGCAAGGAGTACCACATTTTATGATAAGCTAGTCCTAATGGTTGGTCAATTTTTCCTTACAGCTGGTGCAGAAAAAAAAACAATTTTCTTTCTCCTTCCTTGCTCAAACTTTGTGTCTAGAAATGTATCCTCAGCACTGTCTTTAAATTCATCACAAGGGCATGCAGATACAGATTCCCAGATGTGACTGCATCAAGAGCATGTTGAGATGACACTTCTTTTCTAAACAGGGAATGTCTCCTCTTAAGAAAACACGGCATATGAGGAATATGAGCTACCTTGTCTTTCTCTAACTTCCAGTCATGTCTTGCAATTGCGCCTGACCCTTGTCTGGTAGGACGCTCCTTCCTCCCTCCCTGTTCTCTGACTGTATATTTATAGGCAGAGGCAGCTGAGGGGTTTCACAAACAGCCCAGTGAACTTGGAAGTCACTCAGAGAACCTGCAACACTACTTGCCAAACTCGTGCCCAAGGGAGTCAAAAGATGATTTCCTTCACAAAGCATCAAACAGATCTTTGGATACCCCCCCAACTGATAATTCCTTAGGAGCCAGTCCCCACACTCCATCCCTTCCAGTCTAAAAGTCAGTTAATGTTTTCTGAGGCCTGATCTGTAAGATTGCTATTATTTCTGAGCAGTCCGAAAAGTTATCCACAACTTTCATCAATCATCATATGAGTGAACTTTGCTCTGCAGGTCCTAT
>WEIV01006383.1:281475-304627 GCA_013390005.1 Calyptomena viridis | reverse complement strand
ACAAAAAGAGAACAACAATGACTTTCACGTGTCCCATAAATATACCTTGGCAGTGAATCCATTTGCAAGCACAGCACACTAGACAATTAAGGGCAATTTTTCAAATGTGTTCTTCTGACTTTTAGTGCAATATTGCTTGCTGGGTTTTCATTGGAAAATTTTTGGCCTTTGTAAAACTCATGTTTTCATGTTGAGTTGCATGTGAAATCTGGGATGCAACTGTTCCTTATGTAGTTTCAGAGGCTGTGAAGATGAGCCTTTGAAAGTTGAACCTGCTAGCTACCATTCTAATGCAGAGATAAAATACTTTTTTTCCCCTTGATCTTGCAGGGTTTTCACAAGCTTCAAATGAAAATAAGTGTTAGCTNCTTCAAGTGAAAATAAGTGTTAGCTCCTCTAAGTAATTTTTGCAAGATGAATATGGTAAATTACCCACAAGATGTGTGTAGGTTCTTCTGCTAACTGGAGCCCCTAAAGTGTCTATTAAAAAACTATACTCATGAAAGACTTTCTTATTGATTGCAACCATTATTAGCTCAACTGGCCTGAGACAGAGAATAAATATGCATTATATCTCTTGAGAAAACAAGTTTCACAATTATACAGATTTTATTAGACAAACAAGATTTTCAAAAGCTTATATGGTCAGTTCCTCTTTGGAGAGGCTTGTCCAGCTTGCAATCATTACCAGAGCTAACGGCAGCTCTCTGTATTGTATGATTCATCTGTCCCTATAGATAACCCTATATATCACTGCAAAATGTGCTGATTAGAAGGGATGTTGCTGGGACCCAGAAATCTAAATTGCTGCTTGATACTACATTAACATTTCACATTTATTAACTCAACATACAAACTATTGATCTCAAAATAAAATTAGTGGTTGCTCTGGCATAGTAGTGAAGAATAGCTCTTTATAATGGAAGAAATTCTCATTCTTGATTGCATAACAGTAACCATTAAATTTCCTTATTATAAAGGCATTTAATTAACAAAGATTTTCATTTTTTCTCAATACCACAGGGGGCCAATCACTATTCTGAGCACATATCACTTAGGTGCATAAAAATTTGCATTGTGCAGTTGGTTTTCCTTTTGAGAGAATGCCTGGGAATATAACAGAATATAGTTATGGCACAAGTATTTTCTATATAAAATTAAAATTCAGTTCAGCAGAGAGTGTACAGGAAGGAAATGTATTTGGAGGTTCTGTTTCTTCTGTTTTCTTGTTCTTCACCTCTCTCTGAAAACTTTGTAATGGGTATTGTTACCACAGAAGAAATAAAATAGGTTTTTTGTGTGATATAAAATTTCTCTGCAAAACAAATAGAGGTTTTTAACAGGGCTCTACTTCCTTTGAACATCCTCTTGCCTTATGTAGACTAGAGCTGCCATTTAAAATCATAGCTTGCATTTCAAGGATGCCGTGGGTTTTACTTCAATTTTCTCTCCAAAGTGTAGTCCAATGCTGTGAAACAGAAATTAGAAGTGAAAATATATTGGTATACAGAAACATCAAATGAATGGCTCTGAAGTGTGTGTCCCGAACACTTACTTGTGCTGTGTATGTGTTTACAATATAACTGTGAGGCTTGTCAGGGTAATCGTTATGGCTTGTCTTGGTGACCTGATTCACAGAGACCGCAAATCATATCTCACCCCTCAGTTATGCTTAGGCCAGCAGGATCAGCGAGCACAGCAGATGCACTGAAATGTGAGCAAACTGTTTTGAAACGTAATAATGCAATGTTCTCTCACAGATCCTGCACCAAACTTAGAGTTATCTTGAGTAATGCTGTAAAAGTGCATGTGACGTCTAGTACACACTAATCTGTGCACATGTCCAGTCCCTGTATGTGGGAGAGTGACAGGAAATATTTGTATCCTGAGAGGGTCCTAAACATTATCTCAATGCAAATAAGAGGCCATCCTCAGAAGAAAGTATTTGTGACACATTGACAATGCATATAATATAGCATCTGCAATTTTGAAAGTGTAGTATCATTTGGGGTGTTAGGATAATTTGGTTTGTGGGGTTTTTTTCTGCCTTTATAACTATACCAAATTTGTATATAACAAGCAAGATTGAATTTGTGATGCTTTTGTGTGGATGCAATATGTATTGTCGGAAGATAGGAATTTTATCTCTGGACTCAAAGTAGCTCAACTATTTATGCTTGCTTCATGGAATGTTTGAATGGAGTGAAAGAGCACTGTGGACACAATCACAAATTCCTAATTATTTTGATGGGAGAGAAAGGGAAAGAGGAGAGGGAAAAATATGGTTTAGCCTGTATGTTATTCTTTCAATCATTGTTTTCAAAGGTTAAAATAGATGCACAAACCCACAATCCTGACAGTTTCTCCCTGCAAATACATTGATTTCAAGTGAGAATTCAGCACTATTTGGAATTAGGAAAAAGAAAAAATTAAAATCATAAAGACTAAATATTTTCTTTCCCAGCTAGAACTGCTGATTTGACTACAACACTCAGCTACTCAAGACAGTGTTTGAAACTTGGTTTCAGTTCCTTACAGGCATCCTCTGATTTGTCTCTTGCTACTTATGTATTTCTTACCATTTCTGGCCTCTGTTGGGAGAGCTGTGGAAATACAAGTTTTCTCTTCGTCATTTTGTGTAGCAAACCCATACCCGAAACGAAGAAAGGGTCAAACTGGTGGTTAGATATATTGTCTTTCATTCCATAGCTTCCTATAAAAGTGTGGCTAAGACAGCTGTGGTGGAATCAGACTGCCAAGAATGCCTTATAACACACGGATATACCCAACTGGTTTATATAACCTTAATTCAAGCAGCACAACTAATGATAATGATATGCTATAGTATTATTATGCCAGGAATGTATGAAATCAAGAGAGAACATTTCATTTTAAACTTTGCTGATTTTTCACATTTGCTTAGCGTTTTCTCTAATGATTTCTTGCACTGTTTTTATGCCATCTCAGATAAAATGCCATCATACGTGATATTTGCACCATTAGGCACAAAGTAAGAATTAGTTATGATTAGAAGCAATGCTGTGAAGCATTAAAAATGTAAAGGAAGTGATTTTCAAGCATACTCTCAAGGACTGTGAAGCTTGAGTGTCATTTGCTTTCACCATACCAGCTGGGTGATGTTCTGCATTTCAACAAAGCTAGCTACCATTTCCAAACAGATCCATACAAGATTTTCAGCATTCATATTTTAGTGAGAGGTCCAGTAAAAAATACACTCACACACACAGAGCAGAAATCTAGTGAACTTATCCAGAGGGAATTAAGTGAAACAAAATACAATAATTACAATTAATCACCAATGAATGTGATCATAATGACATGTCTTTCAGAGAAAGGAAGCCATTTTATGTCATAAGCTGCATCATGTCAAACAACACCTCTAATATTTGGTTTTTATTACTACTCTAGACTTTGTGGAGCATACAGTGATTTTGACTTACTGCATAGATAAGGGATGAATAATGTAATTACATTGAATTAATAAAACTCATGCTTTTGACTATTCATATGTCAGTATGGGAATTTTTCTCAGCTATTGCTTTAATCTATTGGAGTACAGTTCCATGGGATTAAGCCTCTACGGTTATTCTGTTCATCTTCTGTCTTGTGAAGAAGAAAGAACAAGACTATGTTCGAGCTGTGTGAACTCTTCTTTCAGCATTTGACCCGGTCAATTAGACTGCAGTAAGTAAAACACATGAAAGAAATACTGGAACAAGCTAAGACCAGCTGAAATAAAATCCCTTGACATACGTGTAGTCCAGACCTTTTCGTGTTCTAGTCCATGTAAATTGTAATTTTTCTTTGGGTTTGTGTTATCTTAATTAATTTACCCAGAAAAGCTGACCTAAGGTCCAGAATCTGATTTTCTGAGTGTTCAGTTTGTAACACTATAGTGACTCTTTTTGAACCATCAGAGACATAAAAGGCATTCAGATGATTTATTGGAGTGGATCTTGCTGCCAACATCTACCCTGGTGTGAACAGTATGCATGATGCCATTGTATTTCATGAGCATTAACCCAACAGCACTCGGAGATGGAAGGCAAAAATATTGTTTGTGTAAAAACTTCAAGGTTCCATGTATCCACACTCTTTGTGCAAGAGAAATTTGCACTAACTTCACATTTATTCTTTAATTTTGGTATTGATTATTTTAACAAAAAAAAAGAGTCTAAACATCTAGTGTAGAAAATAACATAACTTTCTGATGCAAATGATTGTTTGTCCTCAAAATTAGAGTGATTTCAAAAGGCAGGGTTGAAATCTTATAAATAGTAAGTATAATATAAGTACAGATATGCCAAAATCTTCTTACGGAATGACTGAGGTTGGAAGGCATCTCAGGAGTTCATCTGATCCAGCCGCGTACTCAAGAAGGACCAGTCATAACCAGTTGCCCAGAACCACATCCAGACAGCTTTCCAATATCTCCAAGAGTGGGGGTGCCACACCTGGTCTGGGCAAACTGTACCAGTGCTCAGTCACCTTCACAGTGGAAAAGTGTTTCCTGGTGTTTGTCCAGAACTTCAGACTCCTTTCCTCCATTTCTTTGTTTCAACTGAACACAAGGAAGTGTAGAGCTCATGAGAGCTGTGTCCCTAAGTACTGCTCAGAAAGGCAGTGTGAAGACAGCTCTACTTTGTTTCCCTGTAAGCGAGCTCAAATATCCTTCTCTTTCTAACATTTGCATTTCAATAATATAGATGCTTCTGGAGACATCAGAAAAAGAATGATACAGACTGCCAACACAGTAGAGACCTCATCAAAAATACCAACATGATACATGCATGACACTTGATACAACATGATACTCCCTCTTCTTTGAGTTTCCTGTCTCAAAAAAAATATTAAAAAAACATTGACTCTGAGAGGAAGTGGCATTTCCTTGGTATACAAGGGGGCCTAGGAGAACAAGGAAAAGTATCACTACAGGAAAAGAACAAATAGTCTGAAGTAGATACTTTCCATTAGGCAGGATGTAACTGCATCATCCAAAAAAGAATCCTGTTCACAATGAAGCTCAGATGTTGGCCTCCCTCCATTTGTGGGGATGTTTTTGTTGTCATTTTCAAACAGACCCTTTAGTGAATTGCTAATTGACAGTGAAATAAATCAGAAAATGCTGAAATACTTGTAGGGTATTTTTAGTCTCAAAGGTGATAACAGCATAATAATGAAGAAACGTAAACCTCCAATACAATTTAAATGAATATAAATCATCAGGACAAGCTACATTTGGAGGAAACTTGTTGTTATTAATGGTTACATCAGCTAACTCTTATGATTCCAGGAGGGACAGTAGCATCAGATTAATACTTCATGTCATTCTTGTGCATGTGGGTGTTAAATACCAAAACTTGTCATTCTTCTCATTCCAAGAAGAGAAAGGTGTCAGAAAAAATGTCATTGCAAATCAGTTTAATCGATCTGGCACTGAAAACACAAATCTATCTTCCTCTTAACTTTTTTTAGTCCATTATATTACTGGTAGGAAAGGGTAGAACTGCTATTACTTACACCTCTATTTCCATATTTTTATGTGTTCACATTACTTTGAAGCACAATTTAACAGTGAATTTCCTGGGCTTGCAATGATCAGGTTTTTGTGTGATTACAGCACAACCATGATGCTCCTGTATTATCAATGCATGCTTTTAAATGTCGCTGAATTCTGGCATTTTTTGGTCCTATCTCATCAGATAGGAAGTGTGGAACAAACAGAAACAAAGGCCTTTGTCTACATAAGATATTAGTATCAGGCTTTTGACACTTCCATAGATTATTCAGTTATCTGAATAACTTTTTTTTAATGGGATTTGGTGCTGTGACATGCTTTTGTCCTTCAATCTAGTGTATATCAGTGCTCAACAGGAAAACCTAAAATGCCCATGTTTTCTTTGAGTCAGACAGATAACTGATGGCAAAGGGGCACTAATTTATCTTCAGATTGCCAGAAGCACTGGCCTTCACAGAACTTCTCTGGTCATTAATGTAGTAGTCTCTTAGTGGTCTACGGAGAGGAAGGAAGTAAAGATGAGCCATAAACATCAACCTCAAATAGCTACTCTGGATTTCAATGCAGACTGGGGACTAAGCAGTTGGATGCTGTTTTACATGTGAATAGGCTGACAGCAGTACAAAGAGAAAGCTGGAGAGCTTGGTGTTAGCCATTTGGTTTTGAAGCACAAATGTAATGTCTAAGGGGAAAATATGGACAGTTGCCAGTAGCATGGGTTCAGCTAAGTCACATGAGGAATTTATTTTTGCAGAATTCTTACACATTATTTTATTTGAAACACTGATACTTGAATTACTTGTAAAGTTTTGAAATTTATTTAGCTACTCTAGGCTTATCAGAATTCATTACAAGATGTTTCTGTAACCCAGGAAATGTCTTTCCTTTTTTAAAAGAGAAGATAAAAACATACCAGCCCTCAATATTATAAACATGGAATTAGTGTCAGATAAGTTTGGTCAAAATCATCCCCTATCTGACACTCTGGAATGAGATGTTCTTCAGTCTTTAAAAAGGCCACAGCATCCCATGGCAAATGGATAGCTGCAAGCTGATTTTTTTTCCTTCAGAAGCTCATAGAAAGAAGTTGCATATGCAGAAGGAACAGCTGTGCCATATATCTTTCAAATCTAAAAACCATTTGCGTTAAATCACAAATGAAACTCTAAGAAATAACTTCAGAAAAGCCTGAATTCATCCCTTTCAGGATGTGCAATCTAATCAGCACCAAGGGAAAGGAGGAATGGATTAGAAATAGCAGGCTCTGTTTATTTTTGTCTGGGAACTATGGAATGCACATTTATGGCTTTGTTTGAGAGCGCAGAATTTATAAATACAGTCTATAACTCAGTATTATTGACTCTGTACACCCCAAATAACTTACATCACTGAAAAAGCTGTTTAGAAGAGATTGGATGAAGCCAAAACTTCAAACCTAAATTCATCAGTGTTTTAGGGAGCAGAGACATTTCATCTGCAAATTTTCAGGCATGAAGCAACTGGTGCTAGACTGGTTCTGAATCATTTTGTCTGGTTCCGATTTAGTTGCCTCTAATGTTCTTCAGTAAAAACGAACTTTGTGAGGTTTCTGCTGTCATAACCAAAAATCTCAGAAATACACTGCAAATTGAAACTCTGCTTTAAACTCACAATATGCCAAAGTGCACAGCCTATTTTTAAAATTGTCCTAATATAAAAGTTCATTCAGCTGAATTATTAGTAATGCAGGTTTATCTTAACACTTTGGCCTACCTGAAGAAGTCAAGTGTACTAAATAGTTTCCTCTTCCATGGTGTGGAGGAAAAGAGGGAATGCATCTGCTCGCTCACAAACCTTAGTAGTTTTGGTGATAAACACCTAAAGGAATAGGCTGCTCTGTCAATGTCTTCCCTATGTGACCAGAGGATGGGACTGGAGGCTGGCATCACTGCCTGTCTGTGCAACTGTGCAACAGCACTGTTCTTGAGCCCATATGAGAACAGATCTTCCCAATCCAAAGACAGCCTTCCTTTTTTACCTCCCTGCACTTTTTCTTCTTTTTCTTACATTACTTATAGTCACATTCTCTCTCTCTGCTTGCCTGTCCTTGTTTCTTGCCCCCTCTTTTCATTCATTTTTTTCCTACACTGTTTGCTGCCACCAACTTTCCAGCTCTGTTCCTAATGTAACCCAAAGCACACAGTCCTTTCCCAAGGTCTTCCAGAAAATCCTGCCCATTTTACCTCACTGTCATATGGTCCCATCTAGCAGTGCACTGGCCTGGTCTCAGAGGGTGGGGGGAAACATCATTCTCCCTTCACGCTCTCATCCTCCCTGTACTTTCTGTCATTGTCCTCTGAGGGAGTGCACAAGAGAGAGGGTCATGCTACCAAAAGGGGAAAAAGTAAAAGAATAGTTTTCCTTGTGCTGCTTATGGGTGACTTTTCAGTTGAGTAGGAATAAACATCTTAACCAGGTTTGGCTCCACATGACAGGAAAGAAGGACAGCAAATAGCAGAGGCCGATGTAACAGCCCCACTGCCTACAATTATTGCCAGAGCACTGGTTGGCTGCTGCCCCATGGGACAAGGAGTGAGACAGAGAACACACAACAGGGAAACACACAACACTTCTGCCTCAAGAGCCGTAAGCTTAGCCCTCATGCCCCCTCAGCCTTCAGTCAGGCTCTGCCTCCTTCTTCCCTTTGCCATCAGGGGCTGAGCCCTGGCCTTGTGGTTTCAGATCATCTCCATCCCTGCCTAGCAAACTGCCTCTACCCTGCCCATCACACCATGCAGGGGCTTTGTGGAAGGACAGTACCCCCAAGCACATATGGCAAGAAGAGAAGATCACTCAAAGAGACTTCACTTGGAGAGTAGTGATATGCACTGTACTATGCACCATACACTTCCACTTTCGTGAAGAATTGGGAGAAGAACAATTTTTAAAGTTCTGTAACTAGGACTAAGATCACCTATCAAAGAGATCATGATAAAATAGTTGATTATTCCTGACCTCATAACTCCTTCCAGTAGCAGTACTCCTCTTCCCACACAGCTTACCAGTGGAAAATGTATTATTTTTGTATGTCTCATGCAAAAAAATTGGCTTACAGAAAATTAGCCAAGGCTAAAATCTGGTTTAAAATGGAAATTATGCCACAAATTGGATTAGATATACATTTTACTGACAAACTCTTGAATGCTCCTTTTATATTTTTAAAAAAATTCTCCAGAGATAGCATTCAGTCCTAGAGTGGCTGGAACAAATGATGGGAAAAGTCTGATCAGATGTTGTCGGTCCACCAATCTCCATGAAACATGAGTTGTCTTTATCACTATAGAGAGCATTCTGGGGAGACTAACAATTTGACATGGATGCCATTCCTCCATGTGTGTGGAGCCAGCACCCGGCCAATGCACAGTATGAATTCCACATAATCCCTCTTCTGTAGGCTTCAGGGATATATAGACTTTATCCAGACCATAGAGAGCCAAGAATTTTACCCATGGGAAGTAAAATAAAAACGATTCAAGACAAACTGTGAGGAAAATATCACTGATAAAGGATTGCAGGAGCATGTTGGAGAATGCTTCATTGAACACTGGGGAGGTGAAATGTCAGTACAGGGAAGATCTGGACTACTTAACAAACATTGGGTCTGAGCCTTCAAACAATTACTTGTGTGAGTCATTATCAATACAAGTAATTCCATGAAACTCATGTTTAAACATTTGCAAAAATATCCAAAACTGGTTTTTTAGTCAGCACATAAGAGTATGTTCCCAGCACCATCTGAGGACAACAGATGATATACACAATCTGGGTAGGTATGTTTTAGATTGTTTTGTTTAAAAGGTATTTTTAAATGTGATGCTTAGGCAACAGCAGAGGAAATAATAGGAGAGAAGGCAGAGTGTAAGAGAGGGTTCATGTTCAGAGAAATCTTTCATATAAATTTGCTGCTAATTGCTTCCTTCTTCTTAAGACACCAAATGATGCCATTGATCATCTGCAAGTGCTGAGGACAGCACAAGGATGGTTAAATGTATCAGTAAAGAAACATTCTTAATGAGACAGAAAGCAGGGTAAATCTTGACCAGCAAATTTCACTGCTTTCTAATTTAAAGGAATATTGACCTTATAATTAGTTTTACTTATTTTTTACCTCAAAATTTGAAAGAAGACTGAAAATCAAGTAATCGTAAGGAACTGTGAGTTGCTGTCATTCATATATTTCAGTGATCCTTATTATAACAGTTAAAATCCCAACCAGAAAAGGATGATCTAGTTTTTCTTGCTGTTTCACAACCTCATGCTGTGAAAGTTCAGTGAGATCTCTACATAGTTACAATTTTTATAAATTTTCATAATAAATTTTCATTATAACAAAACCAAAGTGTTGATTCAAATATTTTAATTCCTGTTTTGTTAAGCTGCTTTAAACGGCCAACCCTTGTTGTAAGAATATGCTAATATGTAATTAAACTGCACTCATGTCATGCCATATGGTACATTTGAAACATAAAACACCATTCTATTATTTGGGGAGGGTCATTTGAAAAGGAAAGGAAAAGAAAAAGAGAGAACCCAGGGGAAAAGACAGTTTATCTGTCCTCCCACACTTTATAAGCCAGCTTTAGCATTAGACACTGTTATTCTGAATGAGATTTGACAGTTTTGGGGTTAATGGATTCTTAATCTTCTATTAAAGAGAAGAGCACTCGCTGATATGCAACAAAGACCATTATATGGGTTGTGGGGGTTTTCCTTTAAATTAGGCATAATTAAGTTTTTAAGGAAAATATTTATCTTTATTATTAAGCCATGAGCAGGTAAACATGTACACATGGGGGAAGTAAGCTTTGGAGCCAGTATGAGTGCCATTGAGTTCTGTGGGAGCTGACCCTGTTTCTCTGCCATTTTCCAATCTGATATTAACATGCAAGTCAGGATGGGTGAGAGGGAGAGATAAAGAGAGAAATGCTGGATTCAGAAAAAGAGTTTGGCAGTTAGGTGCTTAATTATGTAGTAGCATGTGGACAGTGTGGGAGCAGGAGTGCAGACGCAGGCAAAAATGATTAATCTCTTGTTTTAATTATACTTGATCGTTTGATTGTGTGGTCATTATTGGAAATGACCTGGTATTTCATTTGGGAACTTCAGAGTAGCAGGAAGGTGAGAAGATGTTGTAGTCTAAGGCATTAGCTTCTTACTAGTAGATGTTTGTATTTTAATGTGTTTGACAGGTCACAAGTGAGATGAGTGATGGGCTCAACCTAACCTTTGCCAGATGATCACCTACATTAAAAAACCCTGCATAATTTATTAAAATAATTCAAATACATTTCTCAGTAGAGCATTAATTGTCTACTTTTCTTTTTAATGATAACATCCATGATGCTACCATCTGATGGTTATTCAAAGCGATGTACATTAAATTAGTCAGCCAGTGTTTTCAGCTTAGTTCCAGGAATCAAGGGACCGAATCTTCAGAGGTATTTTAGTTTCTGATGTAAAAATAACTCCTCCTCAGCAGTCCTCAGGATTTGCATAAAGGCACTCCCAAAATCCAACCTACTTTGAATTTGATAGGTACCAGCAAAGAGGCCAAAAACTCAACAGTGTTTTGCTCAGTTATGTGGTGAAAAACAGGCACCTCTTGAAATGAACACTTCAAGGTGAGATTGTGGCAAGAAGCCTGAGCTGCGATAGAGAGAATTCTAGTTTTCAGAGTTGGCAGACAGTAGCCTTTCAATGCAGGGTTATTGTACTCAGAAATACGTTTTTGGCCTCATGGAAAGAAATACACTGCATTAAATTCTACTGCAGATGAAAGAGTTGAAAGATTTCTTTCACATGATGTAGCCTCTCAAAAAATCTAACCTGACAAACAAAATAAAAATATCCTCTCCACTCCTTCATTAGCAAGAAAATAACCACCTTGTTAACCAACCGAGTGTGTAATATCTTTCACCTCCACTCTGTAAAGTACTTGCTTGTCCTAAAGCACGTATCAAATCCTATTCCTATTCTGCAAGGCAAGAAAATAGGGTGCGCGACTCAAAACACGTACAAACATCATTTCACTTGATAAACCAATGCTAGTGAGAAGCATGTGAAATTGTTGTTGGCATGAGGCTGTCTTAGGACCTTTTGTCATGTGGGATTCACCATAGGCCCATGAGGACCAAAGGGCAGAGGGAGGTCTGGGTGTTATCTGCCCATGGCTCGTCCTATTTTTCACACGTGTGAAAGACTTGACTGGGTGAAAGACTTGACCCCACTGAAATCAAGAATGTTTTCATTTACTTGAATGGGACCAGGCCTTTGCCTACAGACTTTAAGGATAACAGTCATCCTGACTGGTCATTTGTGGAAACTTATCCAGAAATCCCCACATTAAGCTCAGAACTTCTGTCTGAAGTAGGCTATATATACTTTAGGAACATATCCAATGTTGATTGACAGGTTTAAAATAGAGAAGCATTCATTGTATACCTATTAAAGCTATTTCAATGGTTAATTACTCTCACTCTTAAAATCTGAATCTTACTTCCCTTCTTAATTTATATGTATTCAGCTTCTAGATGTTGGATATCACCATATCTGATAGTCTGATGAACTCACTTTTATTAAACTATTTATAAATATATTATTAATAAAATTTATAGATCACAATCTATAACAACTCTTCAATAAACTGAGGAAACTTAAGCTTACGCAATTTTCAGCAAGAGAGAAAGTTAATTGGCCAGCCACCACAGAAAAATATTTTAAAAGGAAAAAGAAATTAATGGTGAATTTGGATCGTATTTTAATATAGCCTTGCCAAAATGCATTTATTTTGACATGTGTATTAATGTAATGTCATTACACATAGAAATAGGAGACACTGCATTGTCCTGATAGTAAAATGGCACAGAATCTTATCATTGTTGAAAGAATTATAGCACTATTTTCAAAATGTAATAAAATAGAGACAAAATATTCTAAGACAGTTGCCTAGGTAAGACAGAATTCATAGACTGCTGGCCCAGAAGATATAAATAATCCTTAAAAAAAAAAGAGAGAGAATAAAGGATCTGGCAAGAGAAAGGTGTTCACTGCACTCTAAAATGTGTCAGAATGCTTGTGTTCACAAAGTAAGAATGATAAAGAAGTCTTGAGCAAGTCCTTCTCTGCTAATGGAAACTGCAATGGGAAAAGTTGAGAAAAGATGACTGTGAGATTAAATATGACTAAAGATGGGAATACGTCTCTGTAAACTTGAATGAGTAGTTTGTAGTGGACTTGGGGATTGAAAAGAAAACAATAAACAAGAGAAAGAAGAAATTATTTGCCCACTGCAGATTACCAAAAGGTAATAGATTACACTGCAATATGTTAAAAAGAACTGAGGAAAGCAAAAAGAAAAAAACTAGTAAGGCTGAATACAAAATTAATTAGGACAGGAGAGGGTGAAAAACTGGTAGCTCTGGAAACAATTAGTAAGAAAGGAAGATTTTAGAATGAGCAAGGGTTTAAAGGCATGGAACAATCATAAGACTGCTTGGAGAAAGGGAACTTCTAGAGCCAGAAATCATCCACATACACAATTGAAGCTAAAGGTTCAGGAATGGTAGTGTCCCTGAGCATGGTTTCTCAGGGAAAGAGAAATAGAAAAATAAGAACTGATCAAATGAGGTAGTGGAAGGGCAATAAGAGAAAATCCAAGAAAGATGAGTGCTGTTGAAGTTAGAAGGTTGAAAGGGGAAGGGCGGCAAGTAAGAAACTAAGACGTCTAAGAAGTCCCCATTATATGGGGAATAAAAAACTTGGATAAGATTGCTTCCTTGCAGAAAAGTGGATTACGGTGTGGGTCAGAGGGGATTAAGAGAACAGAAAAAGTTTATGTCATTGGGAGGCTAAGGCTGAATCTATTAATTGACTTTACAATTGCCAGTATTTTAGCTGGAACAGCTTTTGCACAGGTAGAGGAAGTTTAGTTATCCCATTTCTCCACCACACTCCACTGTTTGACTGTCCAAAATGCAAGTCTATTAGGAAAGAGGACCTGAGTGAAATAATGTGTCTACAAGACTTTATTCCTTATTCTGTCAAGATTTCTAGAAAGACCAGACTCTATGGCGGTAAGGATAATAGCGCTTAATTTTCTTTCACGGTGGTAAAAAACTTTGAAAGTTTCTGAAAACTGTAAGCAGGAGAAAATGAATTTATTCAGTGATGAAGTGGTTTAATTTTCTTATGGGTTATGTTACCAATCAATCTCATCTGAAGATATGGTATGACCTACCACTATGGAAGAAATTAATAACAAAAGGTAAGAATATGCTTGATGTTCTCTATAAATGCATGCTGTTTACAAATTATTAGATAGATCTATAGATAGTATACTCTTTCAGTATGAACAACATAAATGTTTTAATCTGGACATAACTTGAAGTAATAAACCTTAGAGATTGTCAGCAGAGCTGGAAGTGTGTGTTCTCCTGGATCAATTTTAAAAAAATTCCCAGCCCATTGTTCTGATTTACCTTTAAAAACTCACCAAGCACTTAGCAAGTATAATAAAAGGATGGTCAGAAAGAAGTTGCTTCTCTGCTATAAGTGCTAAAATAGACCCCTTCCCTGCTTTTTTAACTGTGAAGTGCTATTAATTCACAACAGTCTTACACGCATGATGCAGTAGTTTTCATTTATTGTTATCTAAAACAGAATCACAGAGAATCACAAAATGAGTAAGGTTGGAAGGGACCCAATGGATCATCTGGTCCCATCTCCCTACTTAAGCAGGGTAATCCTAGAGTACATTGCACAAGATTGCTTCCAGGCAGTTCTTGAATATCTCCAGTGAGGAAGACTCCACACACCCTCCAGGCAATCCGTTCTAGTGCTTGGTCACTCCCACAGTAAAGAATTTCTTCCTCATATTTGGCTGGAACTTCCTGTACGTCAGTTTCTGCCTGTTGTCTCTTGTCCTATTGTTTGGCACCATTGAGAAGACCCTGGCTCCACCCTCTTGACACTCTGCCTTCAGATACTTACATGCACTGATACGGTCACCTCTCAGTTGTCTCTTCTCAAAGCTGAACAGGCCCAGCTTGTTCACCCTGTCTTCATAAGAGGGATGCTTCAGTCCCTTAAACATCTTTGTTACCCTCCACTGTATTCACTTGTGGAGCTCTGTGTCCCTCTTGTTCTGAGGAGACCAGAACTGGACACAGCACTCCAGATGTGATCTCACCAGGGCTGAGTGGAGGGGCAGGATCACCTCCCTCAACCTGCTGGCAGTGTTCTTTCTAATGTATCCCAGGATAACGATGAAGATAACGGTATTTACATCCGATATCGTACTGATGATAACTTATTTAACTTAAGACGACTGAAGGCCCACACTAAGACTCTGAATTACCTTGTCGGTGAGCTGCTTTTTGCTGACGATGCCACCCTCGTGCTCACACAGAAGCAGCTCTGCAGAGCTTAACATCTTGCTTTGCAGAGGCTGCTGAGCTTTTTGGGCTGGAAGTCAGCTTGAAGAAGACAGAAGTTCTTTACCAACCTGCGCCTCAGGAACTATACCATCATCCTCACATCACCATAGGTAAATCAGAGCTTAGATCAGTCCAGCAGTTCAACTATCTAGGAAGCATCATTTCCTCAGATGGTAGGATTGAGAAAGAGATAGACAATAGGTTAGCAAAGGCATACGGAGCTTTTGGAAAGCTTCATAGAAGAGTCTGGTGCAACAAACACCTGAAGAAAAGTACAAAGAATAGTGTTTATAGAGCCATTGTACTGTATACTCTTTTATATTGGTCTGAATCATGGGTCATCTGACGCCATCACCTGCGACTCTTCAAACACTTCCATCAGCGCTGCCTCCATACAATCCTAAACATCCACAGGACCGAGTATATGATCAATGTTACTGTCCTTGAACGGGCAGAGGTCACCAGTATTGAGGCCATGCTGTTGAGAACGCAACTGTGCTGGGCAAGGCATGTTTCCAGGATGGAGGATCACTGCCTCCCTGAGATTGTGCTTTATGGTGAACTCACCACCAGCTGCCACAATAGAGGAGCCCCAAAGAGGAGATAGAAGGACTCCCTGAAACAACATCTCAGTCTTGGCCATATTGACCATCATCAGTGGTCCACTCTGGCCTCAAATCGGGAGACATGCAGACACACCATCTGTAACACTGCTGCCTCCTTTGAAAACTCGTCTAGTCCTCAAATATCTTTCCTGATTGTCAAGACCTTGTTAGTTGTGGTGTCTGTCAGCTCTCTCAGCACTCGTGGATGCATCCTATCAGGGCCCATGGACCTGTGGATGTCAAGTGTACCTAGGTGTTTTCTAACCCAATCCTCCTAGACCAAGGGAAACAGATCACAAGACCCAAAAGCAAGCAAATCCAAAACTGATTTGGAAAGAGTGAATTAGGTCATTTTGAAAGAAGTCTGATTGAACTGTAATTGAAGTGCAACACATTTATTGTTCTACAAATAGTTTTCTTGATTTGAAAGATGTATTTCTAGTGTAGTATTTTTTTGAAAGCTAGGTTACAGTTTTGGACTTGGATAAACTTTGTATGAACAGTGTGCTTTAGTTTTGTTCTTTTTTTACATCTCCATATTTCATCTTGATTTCAGCTTCATTCTGAAATGCGGTTAATTCATACTGTAGTGCAGGTAAATGGGAACATGTTGTTCTTAGCAGTCTGTGAAAGACTAAGGCTGTATCTTGTAAAACATTAATGGTGAAATATTGCCAGTGGCCTCTCTCAATGTGCTGTCTGTTCTCTAGACTTCAAAGAAAGAAACTATTTCAGTTCTAGAGATTTCTTGTGTCCTTATTTAAGGGCAAGGGGGCAGTTCCTAATTAGTCAAGCAGATCTGAAAAATGTAAACAGTAAGTCTATTCTTAAATACTATAAAATTATTTGTAAGGTGAGGGGAGAAACAAGAAAAAAGGGATTTGTGTGTAGTCTGCAGTTAAATTTGGTGTATCTGTCCAGGTGCTTTTAAACGAAAATTTTGATGACTTACCACAAATTATTCTGCTGAGTAGCCTGTGTGGGTTTTAGGTCATCCTAAATTCCCAACCAACGCAGGAATGTCTTCTGCAAAGGGTTAAAAAATGCTTTGTCTAATCTAGTTTTCAGATGATTGGGCAATGACAGTCTTACATTTTCCCTTGAGAGATCTTTTCATGTAACATCAATTCCAAATTAAGTCATTTCTGTTTCTCATTTTGTTGCCCTATAAAACTTTCTGTGGGGCAAGGGAAAAATAATCAAAATGAATCAGAAAGGCCTGCCTCACATTTAATTAAAAATACTTTTGCCCTTGGAATGAAAAGGTATGGTGATAACTGGAGTCACTGGGGAGTCCTGCCTAAAAAGTGTTGGCATCATATCACCTTGTTCCAGTACAGATACAAAATTGAACAAAATGTGCAATTATGTCTTAAACAAAAATGTGGTGCTAGACATCAAATGCATGTAGTTGAAGCAACATATGAACACATGGCATCTTTGCTAAGTAATTTGCTCTTAATTGTCAGCACATTTAGTACTGGCATTTTTAGATACATTTTTGGTTCATTCTCTAACAAATGACTCTACACTAATTGTTTCTCCCAGCAATTTATTGGACAGCTGGGAGACCAAGTTGCAGAATTGCACACACACTATCTTGTATTGAATTCATTTCTTCAAAATGTTTAAAATTCCATGAGGTAGTCAAGAATTATTTTAATTGCAGTGTCTACAATGAAAGTATGGAATTAATTAAATGTCTTGCGGGGCAGGTAAAGTACAGCTTCCAGAACTTATTGCTTAGGAATGTTTCAACAACTGTAATAATGTAAATCAAGATATCTTTTAGTAATGGGGATAACTGTGACATTTCAGAGGATCTCTTAAAAGCTTATTTTTATTTAAAAGGTGAACATCTGCTAAGGTAGCAAACTCATATGTATGCTAAAGAATTATCTTTCTGAGGATCTTTCTATTATGAAATACCTGTCATGATTCTCTTGTACAAATCTGTTAGGTCTCACAAATCTTTCTCTCATGTCTCTTCTAAGGTACACTTGTAGTCTCTGATGAGAGATAAATGTTCATAGTTAAAAAAAAAAAGTTTTCATCTTAAGCAGACCGAAGTCTAAAGGCTTACTAAGGAATATTAGCTGAAACAATATAAATTGAGAGATCTTTAGAAAATGGAATACCTATTGCATTTGAGATTAGCTTTCAAGAAGCGCTGATGTCACATTAAAACTTGGGGACAAATTGCTACAAAGTCTTTCCCCTTTAGCTCATGAATCACACTGCTCTGATGTGTCAAATCACATCAAGAGCTATCAGTCAAATTAACTGACATCATGAAGTGCTTAGTGAATTTTTATATTATTTTTTTCCATAGGAGAATGATCTCATAGCTCTCCAGCTTTACATTGGAAGCAAGATCTTGAGACACTGAGGAAAAAGTGGTTATATGAAGTTGGAAGATAATTTAAGTTTGAAGTGAGCATATTCTTGACAAATTCTTCAGGGATTTTTTCTTTAAAATAATTATTCTTTACAACACTTTGCCATTGTAAAATTCTTTTTATCATTGAAAGTACTCTGTGTGTTCAGTAGTTTTTGAAATGTAAGTAGCATGCATTACTGCAAAGACTTATCTTCTGTATACCCTTGCACGCAGTGAGCCCTTTGAAATACTGGCCTCATTTTGAATACCTATCTTGCAAGCTGTAACTTTTCCATAAGGGCTAAGGCAAGTAGAAAGACTTGGCCATAACAGGATGAATTCACGTGGTCACATTTGATCTTGACAGCTAAAAAGACTTGGATCTGTGAAGTGCTTGGACTGGAAACCCCAGCTACTGCTTGGACAAACCAGTGACTGCTGTCAGACTCACAGCAAACACGAGGTCACAGAACCTAAAGTTGGAGTTGGAAAGCTCCATATGGCTTCACAACGAGTGAGATGATGGCTGGGGAAAAGAAGGTGGCACAGTCTTCAGTGATGAGTAGAACCCATCACTGAAAGGAATCTGGTGGTAGTCAACATCATAAAACACATCTGCAAGAAGGTTAAGTCCTATTCAGACACAACCACATAAAAAGAGATACCTGATTTGTAGCAGGTAGGGGGAGGTGTGTTGGTGGTTTATTTTTCTGGGTTTGGGGTTTTGGGAGGTTTGGGTTTGGTTTGACTGGGAGGTCTTTTCCTACACAACCTGAATTCTGTGTACTGTTTCCAAGATTGTTGCATGCAAAAAGTGGATATGCATAAAACATAGCCAATCCAATATTTGCACATGCAATCTCTGATTGTATGCACGTTCAGAGTAAAAATGTGTAAAAATTCAGCACTTCTAAAAATTTTTTTATCATGTTCAATAATATAAAACTTCTTTAAAAATTCTGCTATAATCACTTAACTGTTCTTTTAGGCTATTTACAACACTGGATATACTATTTCTTCTATTTTAAACCACTTAAAGTAGTCATTAGCTAGTATAATTTTACATTTTTTTAAGGTCTGATTTTCTTCTCTGCGTGTTCTCTTTTTTACACAGAACAAAAGCATCCATTTTGGTTTTAGCTATGAAGGGCAATCTAATAAAATAAATGCATCCCAAGCTAAATTGGCAGAGCTCTGTCCATGTTGCTGAGTAGTATCTGCTTAACCTAGAGTTGAATTTCCATTGATTTCAATTGAAGAAGGGCTAAGGTCCTTAATGAAAAAGGAGTAGAACCAAATAGTTCTTAGCTGAACAGTTTTGGTTGGTTTTTTTCTCATAAATTTGCAGGCTGAAACCCTAAATTGTGTAGATCACTTATCAGATTGCATTATCTGCTGATGTTCAGCATCTGCTAGCTAAATCAACAACTCTGAACAGCAAGACTGCAACTTTTTTTAAATCACAGTTTAGTTAAAACAGCCTGTCTGTGACCTACATGCTACAGGGATAGGCAAAGCACCTAAATAAGTGGAAGGGGAAATGGAAGGGCTGGGCAGCCCAAGATGGTGATGGTGTTGTATATGAGAGTACATGCTGCTAGGGAGGGACTAAACAGCCTTGCCCTACCTAGTAGTGCTGTTGTGTGCCTGCAGAGAACCAAAAACACCTCATGTAATTTTTAATTTAAGATATTTTTGTAAATTATTTCAGCTGACAGAACAAAGGCCTTGTTCTGATAAAAATTCAATTTTTTTCCAGCCATGTCAGCTGGTCCAGTTAAGACAATCTATTCCTACAAAACTTACTTCTTTTATCCTCAGGTCACACCACTATCTTAAAGACAGTTCTGTAGTTGGCACGTAGTGGCCAAATACAAATCGGCTTGGTTCATTTCAGTAGGCTACAAGCGATAGCCACCCTTATCACCTGGAAAGGTAGTGTCTGTGCTGAAGACCTTCATTCTTCTAGCATCCTGTCAGGAAATTTTGACATCTCCTAGCATCCTGCCCCACGATTTAGACACCTGACATATTGAAATAGGGAATATCAGTAACTAAGGTCTTTTGTTTGCAAAAGGGAGCTGAAGGGAGGCAAAAACTAGCTAATTTGTTCTTTTCCACCCCTTTTTATAAAAGTAGTTGCATATGAGTGGTCATGTAAGGGCTGCTGTGGGAGAGGACCAGCCTTTGTGGTCCCTTTGGCTATGTGTTCTGAACCATCCTGAGAGGTGCTGCCCACAGCCTGCTCACTGTGAGTAAGTCAAGTTATGTTTTGCCCTGAGAGGTGTTTGGGCTCTTATTCAAGCAGTCCTTCCTTAGGTTGCCATGAAGGTTTCCTCCTCTGTGCCCACAGGTAGGGGTGGTGGAGCTGGAGGTAGCTCCTACTCACCCAGCAGGATCACATAGCCAGTTGCAACAGGGCCAGGACTTAACCGAGAGATTCTTATTAAATGTATTTTCTTCTAGAAATTAGAATACAGTAACCGGTATTTCAGTTAACCTTTACAACGACATATTTATTCTAGTGTACCAAATAATTTCTTATCTCAAATTTGTTCCACATGGGGATTTAAGACATTTCTGTTTCCAGAAATGGCCTTGAAAGGATTCTGTTCCCACTTCTCTATAGAAGTGGAGTTATATTTGTAACAATTAAAAATGCAGTTCCCCTCGGGGAAATGTCAGTAGTAATGATCACATTGATGATTCAGAGAGTGCTTCCTTCTACAACTGGCTTGTGATAGATTGCTGGTACTTGTTTGACACTCTCAATTCTCCTGTTTGATTAAATAATCGTCAGGAAAATATCCACATCATCACTGCATAGTAGATGTCAGTGTCTTTTCACGCTGAAGTGCATCACACTTGCTGTTAAAAATCACAACCACATCACTAAAGCCAATAAAGCCTCCAAGAACTCGTATGTGAGTTCATAGGCAGTGGGTCAGCAGTAACTAGAAGAGCTATACACTTAAACTCATCTCCACATGGATGGAAAGGGCAGGGATAAAAATCCTTGCCTTACTTTCTCAGCAGTACATAATAATAATGAAATTTTTTGTGGAGCTGCTAGTGTTTTCTTAACTCTTGTTTACCATTGTCTGTCTTCCACTGTGCATTAGGCTTGTAACTCCTGCTGACCACTTTATTATTCCCTACACTAATGGGTCAGGAATCAGTCAATAGCAACATTTTCACTGACTGCTGGATCAAAAATATAATTTCTTTGTTAAAATAGATCTCACTTCTCCCTGTAGTCCCCAAACCCTACATGTCTTGCATCTTCACTTGTCTCCTTGAAATCCTGCTCGCTCAGTCATTCTTCAGTTGATGTTCTGCCTTGACCTTCACAGCAGACACCACATGCAAATACTAATGCTTACCAGCATCTTCTTAGCATATCTTGCAGTGGTAAACCACTATAAACATTATTTTGTCTTTAATCTTCCTTTCATTACTAACATGATTTCCAGTGTTGTCTAACTGAGACCAAAAGAGTTTCAGATCACATTCTCAAAATAATGTATGTTGGAAAACAGTACTAATTTATCTCAAATTTCAATCCTTTCGGTAGCTAACTGTGGCTGTGGTTTTCTCTCTTCTCCTGCCTTACTTTTGAGTTTGTCTATTGCCAAAGATGCAGTTTTTAAGAAATATGTAAGAAATTCTCACATCCCAGGCCAAAGCCTTCACAGTTGCTATTTTTGAGAAAACTTGTTTATTTTCTCAGCCACTACCCTATTTGTATACTTAATTCACCATGACATGCAGTGAAGCATGTTGATAGTGTCCTTATACTGCAACTCATTTTCACTACCTAAGTAAAGCCCCTTCTGTCAATATGAGACACAATACACTGGTTTTCTTTCTTTTCCCCTGATCCTTCCCAGTAAACAAATTTACTATCCCTTTAACCTCTGACAAGCAACAGTCTTTCATGGAGCAATGAATGGATCAGGTTTCCAAAAGTGGTTCAGCAGCAGTGATTCTGGGTTATGGCCTTCTTTGAACTCTTGATCTATCATATCTGATGTGCTGTCTAGCCCCTTGACTGATTTTCAAATCGGTATCTAACTGCACAGAAACTATCTATGCATTTGGCCAGACAAATCACATGAGCAGATGTGAGGTGACCCAAACAAGGTACATAAATTATGCATTTGGGATCAGATTCAGTTGCCCTCTGCGCTAAATGCCACATAGACATTAATTGAAAAGACAGTACTCAATCCAAGAAGCTTCAGCACTGCAATGGAGCAAGGAAATCAACACCTAGGAAGTGGGAACAACAGAAGGCAAAAGCATAAAATGAAGTTTGGAAACAAAGAGAACTAAATAATATTAAAGAAACAGCTTTGAAGTTGCAAGGTCAAATAACCAAAGTTAGAAAAAACAAAATAATAAACTAGTTTTGCTCTACATTTTCTTATGTGATTTTGTGTTGTTTTTTCAGGAGAAATATTTTGTCATTCAGGTAAGATGCTATCGACCTAAAGAACAGGTACTTTTTTTTTTTTTTAATCTGCATTGGTCACTGTGTGCTTTCGGAGTGCATTTGTTCCATGCCGTTCAAACCTTTGCCATGAAGATGAAGTTATTAATGAATTTTGCCACCATATTTCTTGCTGGAGGGTCCACAGTGTCCATTTTCACAACAGCTGCACCAGCCCATTAGGTTAACCCAGCAACAGTCTCTTACCTAGACAAGATCTTGATAGCCGTTCTCGTGCTGATAGACAAGTCTCTGGCACTTTTTGAGCTGATGGTAGAAATCCATCATATATATTAGGAAGACCCTGGGGTAGATCTTGATAGCGTCTGGGGTAGATTCCTGGTCATGAAGCAGTTGCACTTTGAGATCTTGGCTCAGCCTACTACTGAGGCAGAGGAATGTTCTTGACCTTGGGAAAACATTCCTGCACTAATAGTGAAATACTATTAGTCTTCCACTGAAGATGATTTTGGTGGAAGAGTGAAGCTGCTGGTTCTGTGTCACAGAGGACTGAGCAGCAGGAAGGCCTACAAGATGGAAAAGCTGCCTGAGGTCAGCATGCAGGAAGAATCTTCAGGAAATTTACAGCCAAATCCAAAGAAACTGTCTTTTGAAAAGTTAGGCGGAGCCTAAGCACAACCTCTAAAATCCGTATGTTCTTTG
>WEIV01006383.1:236492-278873 GCA_013390005.1 Calyptomena viridis | reverse complement strand
CACAGAACTGATTCTGATTAGGACAAAAAAATCATGACTCAATTCTGAAGCATGTATCTGCTGAGAAAACTGTAAGAGTAGTTTCAAGGCATATACCTTATCACTACACTTTTAAAGAACCTACCTCAAACATCTGACAGAACAGGGAGGTCTAATATCATGTGCTTTGTTACAAATACTGTTTGCATACTAAAGCTGCTGAAAGAAAAAAGTAGTTGGAGCTTTAGAAGAACAGGTCCCAGGAGTGAATTCAGAAGCTGGCATTAGGCACCAGGACTTCATTTCCAAGAGCAGAGAGGAGCAGGCACAACCACGAAGAGACACGTCTTCCTGCAGTGGAGCCTGCATCCTGGGACAAGACTGCTGTCCAGTCATGTCTTCCCATTGGAGACCAACTAGATTACAACATATACCCTTTCTGCTTGTGTGAGAGTTTCCTAGCCTAGTCTCTCTAGCTGTTTGGGATCCCGTGTTCCTAGTCCTTGTTCCCTTTATCTTCTTTGCATTAGTGATTGGAGTTGGCAGTAGCTGAATAAAAACTTTCTGAGATTAGGCAATTGCTGGGCAGACCTTTTCTGAGAGATACAATGACTCTGCTCGAGTTAAGCCTGACGTACCTTTATTAACCTATAGATAGGCCTAATCTGAGGGGCAGAAGGGATTTTAAATTTACACCACTGGAAATACAACAGAAGAGAGAAGCAGTAGTATTCTCTTACCTACAATGTTGTGTTACTGCAAAGAGGATAGCAGAAGGATGCAGAACTAATGAATGATTAGGAGTACGGAAAAGTTTAATATAGGTTTTTAAAGTGAAGCAGATAAATGAAAGAGGAATTATATATGTTATATGGAGCATGAGAAAGAAGACCCATGAAAAAAACAGTTCCTTCAAAGAAATAAATTCTGTTTAGCAGAAACTACATCCTTGTTGAAATGTCTGTCCCATTAAGTCATCATTCTGTGTGGTATAGCCAAATCATATGAATGTTAACAGACCAACAGACTAAACAAAACTATCTGTGACAAAATAAAGGATAACTAGGCCACCACAACTTTAACGCAAAAGACAAACTCAAAGTTGCAAAGGTATTTGAAACACAGCAGAAAGCATGTTTTCTTAATCCAAGTATCTAATAAGCACTGGAAGAATGAAGCGTACAATTGAAAACACATGCCCAGACTGAATGTGTGACTGCAAGGGAAAGCACGGTGTAAAGACTGGCTGTGTTTGCAATAACCCTGGAGAGAATTGACACGATGCAAAGGTGTTGGCACTGATCTCCAATAGGAAAATGCAGCTGGAGGATGAAGCTCTGCTAATGAAACAAAGGTTTTACTGAGTCTCTTAATTAAATCTACATGGGTATATTCTGTAGCAGGTTGGCTTCTGACACTGCATAGAAATTGATAAAAAATGAATTCCAAATAGACAGTGGAGATGAATATGATATAATCACAGCAAACACTGTGCCCAAGGTTACAATTCAAAGCTCTGCACATTTCAAATAGCAAGATCAAAATGAGTCCATTTGGCAAAGCTGTTCTGGCCTGTCTGCTAACAGACAGAAGTGTTTGAAATAGTGGTATAAAAAGTCCCAAGTGTGCTGGATTGAAGAGCAGTCTGCAAACATAGATGATCAAATTGAGTAGATAACCCATCTATGGAATTGAATTCTTGACTTCCTTTCAAAGAATGTCATGGGACATGGAAAAATACATGGTGCAATAAAGGTGTAGCAAATCTTACAATTCTGAGGCAATTTCAAAGAGGGTGGAAAAAAAATCAGCATACCAAAGTTAAAATGAATAGTTGCTCCCAGGCGAAGCTATAGAAACAATAACATAAGATGCAATCAACAGAGAATGACAAGATAACAAAAAAATTAATTGTCATGGTAAGATTTTTTTTTCTTTGTCTGCTTTATTAAGGAAGAACCCTGTTAATAAGATTTGCCTTTTTCATTATTATAATACACTTTGTTTGTAAAGATGTCTGCATTTCTCTAGCAGACTCTGAATGCCTTTTGATTTAATCCAGATTCTGATATAAAAAGTAACACCATTTGAGTGTAACACATATTAAACGAGTTGAAAGCCAGATAACTAATAGATCGACAGAGGAGATAGTCCTCACATAAGGATGAGGATTACAGTTCTCCTATGAATCTCCACTGCCCATTCATTTTATCAATATTTTCAGGAGGAATTGCTGGGAAGGAATGTTTCTTTAAACATAAATATATTTTAAGGACATGTCACTTTGAATAAATTACCTGGATCACATGGTAAATGGCCCCACATCTATTTCCGAATTTGACTTTATCACAGGATGTGGATCTGGGGCAGCTTGTGGTTGAAAGGCCTGAAACCTCTGAAGAATTGAGAATAACTGAATGTGAACTCCCAAGGTGATGTGATAGCTCATAACAGTAATTCAAATTGAGGTAACAAGCAGAGAAATTTTTTAACTATACATAGCATAAATCCATCAATAGAATTCAGTCTTTGCTTCAGAAAGGTTGCAGGAATATTGGGAAAATATTCAGAAAAGTGCTAAACAAGCTCTTCAGATTCAAGGATACAATTTAAAATTTATTTTAGTGTGTCCATGTACCTTCACTCCTAATTTGTCATCACTGAACATTACACTGAAGATCTCCATGGTGGCATAGAATGACATGAGATGACTGAAATCTTTGGAGAATGTAGAAGTTACTGGAAAAGGATGGACCTGAAATACACTGAAATCAACAAATCCCTAGGCTATTAACTAAGGGCTATGAGGATGTAACCGTTCTGTGCTAAATCAAATGTTTAGTACCATAGGCTTTCCAAAGCATGGTCTTAAACTGCATGGAGAGATACGAAAAGTCACAATTGGTTCCCTGTCAAGTTGCAAACATCCAAAAAGACACTGAAGTGACCAAAATCATTGCATTAAAAAATGAATATCAATGCACTACATAAACAGAAATGTTTGTGAAATCGTCCTGGAAGTGTTTGCTCTGTTACTCACTACAGCTATTAGTAGTGAGAAAGACTTTGGGGATTTGAGAAGGAAGCAAGAGGTGTGGCTAGATGAATGTCCATATCAACCTTTTAGAGACTCTTCCACACTTACAAATTACAAAGAGTGTCCTCAGGACTTTGTTTCTGGTCTGAAGTTGAACTTTCACTTCGGTGGAAGAATGAGACATGTACTAATAGGAGACAAGTTACATGAATATTGTGTCTTGCTCGTGGGTAAGGGAGTGGCTCATAATTAGCTAGAACACCAAGAGGGTATTAGTACAGTGACTCCAGGGAAGACAGCTGAAGATATAAACATGTTTCCAGCTGCAAATACGATACAATAAACAACAAATTTTGAATCGATGTACCAAAGAATGTGAAAAAAATTAATTCTTTGAATTTATCTGCAAAAGTGGTAGGGTGCATGGATAATGCAGACAGGGAACAAGAAAGTCCTATTAGTGAGAAGATGCAGTCATCATCACTAGCACCTGGTGGGATGAGTAATGTGAAGAGAGCATCACATTCAGATCAGAGGCTGGATAAGCAGATAAGTAAAAGCAGTGAGAGGAAGGAGGGAATACCAACTTGATAATTATAACTCACAACTAACAGGTCTCAAAAGCATATGGATTGATGTACTAACTAACAAAGACCAGGGGTGCTGACAGGGGTGTGTCAAAAACTGCCAAATCAAACCCAAGAATGGATTGAATTACCTGTTAAACATTTGTCTGCGATATCTAGGCATAAAAATAGTCGCATCTGGACAAACTCAGTTTAGCATGTGTGCTACTTTATCTCAAGCAGCTAGCAATAAACCACCATTGATAGTTTTAAAAATCATGGACAATTCCACAACTTGAAAGGCATGTTGTCCAGCATGGAAAAAAAACATTTTTTTTTGGACCTTGATATGATGTATTAATTTTTAGACTGGAAACTGGTAGGTGGCTAGAGACTGGAAATGCACTGCATATGAGAAATATCTACATAGAGGGCAGCTCCTTAACTCCAGAACAGTCCTGGGAGAGAGTGAAATGATGGCAAATATCTAAAATAAAAAGATCACTATAAAACATGCAGAGGGAACTGTATCACACAGCAATTAGTGCACATTACATGTTATAAAGTGCGGGAAGTTGACAAGGGAATCTGCAGACAATAGGAAAAAATCCAGGAGTAATAGGCAGTGAAGGGGGTAAAAAGCAGTGAGAGGAAGTTCTAAAGTATAGCAAAACCAAAAGAAATTCTCTCAACAGTGTCAACCTAATATTAGCTGGAAATGCAAAATCACTGTTTTAATCTTCACTTGAGAATTAGTGTAATGTAATCTTAACAAAAGAGGAAGATTAAGTACTTTTTAAAAGATTACTAACTAAAGAAGATGTTAAACAATGCCTAGTGGGTTATAGAAGTAAACAGTGAATTTGCAAATTCTTTAAATAATTGACTGAGAACTTATTTTTTTTCCTTCCTAAGAAATCTTGGAATACTGGTGAAATTTTGAAGGAGATAATGTTGTGCTCCTACTCATAAGGAAAGGAGGAGGTGACTCAGTAACCATGGGCTGATTAGCACAGCACCAATATAAAAGAAAATAACAGCAAAACTGACACAAGATTAATTTAATAAAGAATTCAGGAGAAGAATGTAAGCTATGTCAATCAACACAGTTTTATGAAAAGTAGGTCTTGGCACTGCACATCTGATTTATTTTAATGAGATTATGGGGTTAGTTTATAAGTGTCACAGCCTAGCCTTTTGTAAGGAATTTACCCCTAGACCTTCTAATCTTAATATACTATACAGTATCCTGATATTGTAAAGTATCCTTAGGTAGGTGTCAGAAACTACTTTAAGCAAGTTAAAAATTAGCTAATTTAAACAGTGCAAAAGAGTGTTGATGTTATAGACATCATTGTGAAACTGGATTATGGCTAACAAGATTCTGCACAGACTGGTATGTTCAGCACTACTGGATGTTGTAACCAGGTGGTCAGAAATATGTACATACCTAATGTTAATCAAATTTGTGTAAAGGATGCACATGCCACATATGTGTATGTGGCACCTGCACACCTACAGAAGTATTGCCATGTCTATGAAAAGAAGACTGTGCAAAGAGCAGAGCTATCAGGTGGGTTTTATTTTATTATAATCCCTTTTATTTTCCTCTAGTAAATTGTTTTTCTGGGTATCAGGACACTCCTGCAACTAAGGTGCATGAATGTCACAGGGAAATTAGACCTGACAAAAAAACAGATTCTAAATATTGCAAAATACAAAATAAGACGTTCAGGAACCTGGTCCTTACAGAAACATGTCCTAGAAGACAGAGGTGGAGAAAAGCAATGCCATAGTGAAGAAATATGTGAACATGCAGTTCCATGGCAGCATTGCAGAACTGCATTTGGTCCACTGCAGTTCTTGGTTGCCTGGACAGGAAATATTAAATAGAAATAAAAGATGTTAGTGGCGGAACAAATGCTAAATACTCTTACACTGTAGGTAGTTATGGCTTTCATGCTTTGAGAGACAAGGCTGTAAAATTAAAGACAGTGTAAGAGAGAACCTCACTCAGAGCTCAATAACTGAAGAAAGTGCCTCACACTGGCAGGTCACAATAATTTCATTTCCTTATGTTGTCAGAATGAAAACTGAGAGATACTTTACTACAACATGTAAACTTCTTTAGTGGAAAATGCTGGATAATAAAAGTTCAGTAACTTAGCTGAGAAGAACAGAAGGATAAATTACTGAAAAAATTTTAATAGAAATAAAGAAAAATGAAGGCTTTTCTTTTTCTGGTCTATTCTGTTTGCTTTTACCAGTGAATCATGGTGGACATATTCTCCATAAACTGATGTGTCAATTCACATCAGGCACCTGGTTTGAAAGTTGAATGGATCATATTGCACTCAGTAAATTTAAATGGAAGAAATCTAATGGTCTGTGATATACAGATCAAGCTCTACATTCTTCTACAGTTAAACTATTAATTTATAAAGCAAAATTTTAACAAGTCTAGGAAATAACTAATTAGATACTTACAATATGACTAGATAACTGTGACTCTTTAATTTCTACTTTAATCTGGTGCACCAGAGTACAGGAGACATCAAGCACTATCATCACATCAAACACATCAAGCTAAAAGGGTGGTTATGACAAACTGAAACAACATGCACACAGATGCTCAAATTTACAACCACTTTTTCAAGGAAAGGCTGTTGTGAGAATTATGCTCCTTTATAAAAAAGTGATTGGGGCTATTAGGGTAGATGATTTTACCCTTGGTGGAATTATATACCAATGATATGACATTGCTGTAACACCACAAAGCCATGCATCACAGTGTAGAAATGTTACCCTAACTGCTTAGCTGGGTATTGAGAAGTTTAAAATCAGACCTTGGAATGTCTTTCTTTTGACTAAAGACTAAGGCTGTCACAGAAGACAAAGTAAGTATAAAAATTGGCATTGGCTGTAGGAATTGCATAAGATTCTGAATATGATAAAAACTGCATGATATGGCTGATCATCACTTGCTCCAAACCTCAAGTGACTGCTGCTATGTGGTGTTAAATGCAATTTGAGTTTGTCTGGGCTATGTTGATTTGAGGAATACCCTCTAAAACAATGCCAGGGAAATCAGCACTGGGAGCCAGCACAGTTAGTGCCAGCATCTTGAGAACCTACATCAAGCTCCCACTAGTGAATATGGCTTTCTTTTTCTCTGTGAAGTAGCGTTAGAAAATGGAGGTCACAATGATCTTTATCCTGTCTGTCTTGCACTATTATTTTACAAATGCTTGCACACAGCCCTTGAGATACAAGTGGCCAACTGGAATGTGTCAGAGACATGAATATTGACTGACCTACTGACATCAAAAGAAGGGAACCTTAATTAGTAATGCTATAGCTTTTCTTTATTCTTGGAGGACCTGGTGTCATGATCTGAAGTTAGATTAGATTAAATGGGCACTAAATAGATGGGCAGGAATAGCTGTCACCTTACCATCAATGCACAATTCAGCTGCTCAACGCTGCAGTACAGCACTTTTGTAAAAACCTGCCTTTGTAACCCAAATGGAAGCACAGACTTTCAGGTGAGGAGCTGTGACTACCAAAGCAGAGGGAGAGGTGCGTAGGGTCATGCATTCTCTATTTTCTTGTACCTCGTGAACCACAGCTAATGAGTAGTAATGCACGGCTTGAGGCTGAGAAGGGCTCACTCAGGCTTGTCCATTTGCCCAAATCCACATCGCTGCTGAACCAAGAACAGGTTCAGAACAAGTCATTTGGTGCCAAACCAACACCTGTCTAATGACTGAGTGTTTTTTTGCCTCCAGACTAGATCGCAGTCCACATCTCAGCAGATTGAAAACTGAGCATAAACATTGACAACGTTAGGAGTTTCCCCCTCACTCTCCTTTTTCTTATCTTTCCTGTATAATTTTCTGCCTAATTTGTAGTTGTCAGAGGAGGCAAGTCGTGCTATTTTACAGCTAAAGGTTTAGTAAATCAGACCTTTTGGGCTTGGATTAAATTTTACTTCATGTTGTTTGTGTAAAGTGGTTTTGGAACCTATGAGTCAGTATCTCCATATTGGAGAAAACTTCCCTTCCTAAAGTACACAGGCTTAAGTAAACGTTAGAATAATTTTAGGATAGTTCCCAGGAGTGATTCATATTTATGATGTGGATCTAATAATAGTTACTTGATTTGTTCTGAAACTCATCTTTGATCCTGTATTGCAATAGCAGGAAGCAAACTTCCCCTAAGTAGGCAAAAATGCATTTTGGAATGAGTAGGACCTTCAGAATTTGGTCACAGGAAGACAAGATAGAGAGAGTAAAAGTTTTTTTAATAAAAATTTAGCAAGGTGAAATCAAGCTATTGTGAGAATTAGCTGAACAGACGATTAGGATCTTGTCTTCTGGATAAGAAATTGAGAGCATTCATCCTGGTGCAAATTAAGATCTTTCTACGGAGAGTGGGGAAGTGGCATTTTCAGGCTGTGACTTTTGGTGTCAATGCATGGCACACATATACACAGCTTCTCGTGACTGGACATGAAAGATGCCTCTATTGTAACCCTGTTTTGCTGCTGGGAAGAATGTGTTGAAATGACAATATTCTAATGCTGAAAACACAACTGAGGAAGAGCAAGTAAAATAGTTCACCTTACAAATATCGATCAGAGATGTTTTCCCATAAAAATGTGGTGGTTTAGTTTTGAGGTATACCCAGTACAGGGGATTGATGGATCCCGAAACAGCCTCGAACTGCTTGCCGTCCCCAGAGACGCCTGCGCTAATAGCGAGTTTGAGAAGTCAGCATCCCTTTCCGTTATGCCAAATTGATTTCCTTATTAATCAAAAAATCTCATCTTCCTCTGGCTTCAGGTGATTTTTTTTTCTTAAAGCATTTTACGACTACCCGAAGAAAAAAAAATTAAAGGGAAGAAGAAGAAAAAAAGGAGAATAAGATAGACATACAACAGGATTACTTCAAGGTGAGCTTTCAGCGACTTGTAGCACGCTCTTTTTGAGGGTTCTTGCCAAGTGGGAACTTTCCCCCCTTTGGCTCTCTCCTTCCGAATGCCTTCTGATTTCAGAAATGTATTTTATGCATTTGTTGGATGAAGCGATCAATTGCTTTTTCGACCGAGAGTTTTTGATTTAGAATACATTGGCAAAGCTTTTTGCTCCCTTCCTGTTTTTGTGTTTGTTTTGTTTCCTCCTCCTTCCCCAAGGTAAATCTAGACAGCTGTAATGGCATCTATAGATACAATTCGTGTCATTTAAATGAGACGTTTTATCAAGCATCTTTAAATCTGCAATCTGTCTCATTAACCTCTAAAATTACGCTTAACAGGCAACCTTCAGTAGCCAAATTGGAAGGAAGGTGCGGTATGTGTTAAGCAGCGTCGTTTCCACTCTGGTGATACCCCTCCGCAGCGAACGGGGAGAGCGCTTTGACCGCGGAGACCTGGTAGATGTGGGAGCACACGAGTGTCCGTGGGCACGGAGCCCGGCGGGACGGCTGAATCTCAGGTTTTCTCAGTCGTTTGCCCACTCCTGCTCGGAGGGAGAGGGATACAGGATTCCGGCCGCGTTATTTATCTGATACCTTGCGAGCTGGCGGGCAGGGCTTGCCGAGAGAGCGCTCGCCGCCCCAGCTCCCTGGTTGCCTGTCCCAGAGGACACCAATTAAAGGCACTAATTGGACAGCGATACATCAAAGTCTGCCGCTGAGACTGGCTCTTCGGAGCTCCGGGGGTCCTGTAGGCAGGCCTTTGTTTTAGGCACCGGCGTTGCTGCAGGTTCCCGTGTCAGGCGGCGAAGAGGGAAGCAGAGACACACACCCACGCGTAACACAACCACGCACCCTCAAGACTCCTCTGGCCCGGTTCGCTTTCCTGAACCCTCGCGTTTTCCCACCCCAGCAGGGCCCGTGGGTGAGTGCGCCCGACGCTCCCCTTTCCTATGCGGGAAAACTACATCGATTTGGGGCTCCCGGTTCACTGGGAGGACGTCTCACCTCTTAAGATTCTCACCTGTCTCACCTGTGCTCACACACTCTCACCAAGGAAACCCACCCCTCCGCGGACAGTGTGACCACCCTGTTTCCGTGGCCAAACTGTGGTGGCTCCCAGGAGCTCTTCGGTGATTCCTTGTTCCCAGGAGTTAGACGGGGCCGACGAACCCGCGCTGCCCAAGGATGCTCGGAATTCCCACGCTCAGGTCCCGTGGACACGGGACCTGGCACCCGGCCCTAACCTTAACATAACCCAGACCCTCTCTTCAGACTATCCTCCCTATGCATTGGGGTGAGCCTTTTTGGTGCAGCACTTACTGCGTGGCTAAAAGCTACTTTTTAACGTGTCCTTTTCCCGAGCTCGGGATCACTCCTCGAATTCAGGCAGGAGCCTGAAACGGCCCTTCCAGACAGCGCTTCAGGGCTAGAGATGATGAGAGCTCCAGGTAAATAGGTCTGTATTTGGAGAAGAGGTGAGGAGCGGGGAGAGGCAGTTATACACCGGGACCCTGATGAACGAATCCTACCTCTTCCCTGGTTTCCATCACTTTTTCGAGAAATTCGGCAATTCTCCCGGTTACTAAAACTTTCGTAGGGGTTTTATTGACCCTGAGTTATTCGGGACTCTGGTTTTCTCAGGTGAGGCTGTCCTGATACCGAGGTAAGAGATGGTGTTCCCAAGAGAGAAGCTCTGCCGGCTTCCTCCCGAGCTGGCCGGACACCGCACCTACAGGAGGTTGGTAGTGTTGCGAGACTAGGCCGGGGGATTCGCAGGGCTCGGGCTAAAGCAGGACTGATGGTACATATGTATTTTTGTATCTCGAACAGGCCGTCAGAGGCAGAAAATGACAGTTCTCCCCGCAGGCGGGGTTGGCATCGTCGGGCTGAGCAGCGGTGCGGTTTGCTTGTCATTGCGTAGTTAAAAGCTGCTCTTAACGTGTTCTTTCTGCTGCCATTGCCCTCAGGAGCAAAGCACGGCCCCCCGGAGACTGGATTGTAAGGCCCGCGAAGGAGCGCGGGTGGTTTCGCTGAGGAGCGTAAGAGCCGACACAGCAAAGATGGAGCTTGGTGACGGTTCCCTTTACACCCCACCTGCAGCTCCGCTCCCTTCCTCAGGTCAGGAAGGATGTGTCGGGAGAGCGAGGAGGTGTTTGATCATTTATTGTACACGGAGGCATTTGGTTTTCATTTTACAAACGCTTCCTGTTTGTAATTATTATTCCTGTTAAAAGCGTATACATTTCACCGGGCTTCGCCGCGCTATAAATAATCTCAATGAAGATGCAGAGATATGACTTTCACAAGATTGGACAATTGATTAAATCTGTGACCTGCAATTGCGAATAATCTTGGAAGGCTATTTAAACAGATGAAGGCCTAAATTGTCTTGCTTGTATCTGAATTAATTTCTCATTCATCATCATTATGGAGTGATTGGTTCTATTCAGGCTTTGCAGCCTGCTGGAACGAAACTGGATTTAAATGAGACTGTAACACAATTTAAATGCTCCCCAGCTTTAACGAGGCCAATCGAGCAGCTGCAATAAACACAAATATTTTTCTAAACAGCCTTGTTTTAAATAATTACTTAATACCTTCATGTGATGTTCTTAAGTGGTAATTTCTGTCTCTGAAGTCCCAGGCACTTCTTTGCAGAGAGGGCAGCGGGGAAAATCACTTCATGTGTTTGCTTTGCGTGTGCATGTGCATCCAATACATCTATGGAAATTCTTTAAAATGGGGTTTGTGAATATTAGTGTAAACCTGCGTTACATTTTTGGTCGTAAAAACACTCACAATCTAAAAAAAAAAAAAAAAAAAAAAAAACCAAACAAACAAAAACCCACACCACAAAACCAAAAAAAACCCACAACTAAAAACAACAGTGAATTGGAGGCCAGAGGTTTGTTTTCTTTTTAGAAGATACTGAACTAGTTATCTCTTCTCCTCCTTACTTTAAAGAGAGAAAGAAAAGAAAAACTTTCCAAAACAAGGACCATTTCTGGCGGCGATCTACCCTAATCTACTGTAATCGCTTCCCTTTCACAGTACCAGCTCTCTAGACCTGCACAGGGGTCAGAAGGAGACCGTCCAGCTTTAGAAAAGGAGAAGCGAGAAGATCTGGATGGAGCAGGCAACAAATAAGTGGCTCTGGGGCATGGGACTGGTTTTTCTCCCCCTTTACACCCATCCAGGAACCTGATGCGCCTAAATGAAGCCATTTGTGTTAACGAGACTTCAGCTCATCCTGACGTTGGCTTTACCCCAGGGTGACACTATTGTAAGGACAACGGGCCTTGGGATGACATATGGTGGAGGGTCTTTTCAGGGGCTATACTCAGTAGTAAAATAAAGTAGCCAGGCGAGCAGTAGAATAATAGAAAACAAAAGGATCCTTCAGATAGACGAGCCAAAAACCTAGAAGAGTCGCTTCTCTTTCTGCAGGTGCTGGCAAACGACCTAACAACCCAGCAGAAAATGTGAAATATGGAGAGAAGGTTTGCTAATTATTTGGGCGCTGAAGTAAAGAATAGTGCTGGGAAAGCAGATACGATCCAGTTTAATCATACAACCTTAATAAAAACATATAGTCTGAAACGGGAACGTAAGCGTCAGTCTCGGTGCTATCTCACTTAATGGTACAGAAGGTGACAGATAAAGCACAGCAAAGACGGGCAGAGTGATTTGATAGTAACGGAGCAATTTAATGCGCGAGTTACAGCGCTACTCCCCGGGATAATTTAGGCTTAACCCGTTCTCTAGAGCTCATCTTCTTCCTTTTCTAGTCCTTTTTTTATTAGTAGTATTATTATTCAGTTGTTTAAAATGAGCATTATCCCAAACATATGCAGTGCAATCAGCTCGGTCACACTTACAAGAACACGCTTTAATAAGGCAATCAATCAAACGCTAACAAGGGGGGCAGGGGGCGGTGGGAGGGAAGGCCTTTCGGAGCTGAATTTGGCTGGATGGGAAGCGAACCCAATGTAGCACATGGGGTACCCCGAAGACAGTTCTGCTCTCGCTGGTGACAAGGAGGCAGGTGCCCACCGCCGGCTCCCTCGGGGCCTCGCCCTAATTCCTCTAAAGGTCTCACCCCCGGCAGGGGCAAGACGACGGAAACCTGGCTGCTTGGTGGCAGTGGCTCGGGGCCAGGGGCAGAACTTGCTGCCAGCTGAGTGCCCTGTGTCTTACTTCCTCCGCCGGCGATGCCCCACGGGTGCCCGCAGCCGACGCCCCGCGTGGGGCCGCGGACACCCCCACCGGCGGCGAAGGCGTTAACGGCATCGGCCCCACGCAGCAAATGGAAAATTTCATTATGAAGTAATGAGTAATTCCTCCCACTGAGATGTATTGTTATATCTTCTACTTCAATTTAGGAGCACAGCGGCTCAATTACCTAGAAAATACAGTCAATTAAAGGCTGCTGATTGGACACGAGGACGGATCATCGATCTTGTACTTTCCAATATCGCTCCAGACACCTCATTTTCCCTCCCCTATTAACTGAAAATACTCTTGGCATTACCGCTGCCCGCAGCCTATTTACCTGTCGCAGGCAATCTCTGCCCTGTGACCGAACCGCGGAAAAATTCACAGCCACCCTTCGCCTCAGCATCCTCCAAAATAGGGAGGGCAGCAGTGGAGCTGGCGGGAGAGCGAGGACTGTACCGTCTGTGGATGCTCCTTGTCCATGCCTCCCTGCCGTCCGCTCGTTAAAGGGGGATATCCCCGTCAAGGGTGGAAGCGGTAAAGAGAGACTTAAATATTCACTTTCTCACACACACACCTAGATGCATAAAATATATGTATTTGAAAAAATATATATATTGCCCTGCGGCCCAGCCGATGGCATTTTCTGGACTGGTCATCTTGCAAGATTAAATTGGTGCCGCGATCGCAGCAGCAGCAGCCCTGGACGGATCCTGGCCTGCGATCGCGGCCCAGCAGGTGCCTCCGCCTGGCCGAGGAACGAGGCATCGTGGGCTATCTAGGACTCCCCGTTTTGGCTGAGTAGCGCTCATTCCGCCGTGCCCCCCTCCCCGTACTCTTCAGCACTCCCTTCTCCCGGGGTCGCCGGAGGGGTTGTATCAGGTATTGGCTCTGCAGCTCCTGTTTTGTCGGACTAGTTCTTCTCCTGTCTGCTAAAAGACAAAGTAAAGGAGGAGAAAGGCTTGCAAAGCTCGGACGTTGCTCGGCACTGGCCTTGGACGCTGTTTACAATTGTTGTTTCCGGGGCGACGGGCGGGAGAGGGGGGGAAATCTATTTGTGAGTGTCCAAAAAGGGACATCGGTTTCCATGTCCATGAGGACATCTCATTCAGAAAGGGTGGAACAATATGCCCTTAATGATTTAAAGATGGTGACTTTGGATCAGGTTTTTTAAAGCTGTAATGAACAATAATTTTTTAATAGCAAAAAATTTATCCTGGTACCCCCGCGTCTGTTCGGTGCTCTCCATCCGCTATAGCGAAACCCTGCTATTCACTCCCTCTCCTAAGGACAAGAAGTCTCCGGTGTGACAATAAACCAGAGGCTTCTCAGCAATTTAGTACAAAGTAGATAGCAGAGGTGTCAACACGTCTTTGTTCTCTCCAGCATTTATTTTTCAGCTTGTTGAACTGTAACTATTAGAATCTGAGATTCGTCTTAAGCAACAGTTTTGTTGGGGTTTTTACAAGCACGATAAAAATACGAATGAGATGGTGTTAAAATGTGTCGTTATTATCGTTTTGGTGTTGCTATTTTTGTTGCTACTAAGTTTTATTCTGACATGGTAACAATTATGGCAGTGTGGGTTTTTTTGACATTTTAAAATAGAATGAAATAAACGACTCCGGTTTTGGAAGAAACTACAACCATGCCCGTGTTTTTTAAATTTGAGGTTACAGAAATCCAAGCAAACGCAATGATGCTACCTTCTTCCGAAATACCTTCTGAAGAGGAACCGGGGCAGGAGGGGAGAGGGGGGTGAGCTTGTGAAAGAAATACAAGAAGGAAGAAGCATCAGTGTGAAGGACACATACTAATGCAAATATTATGGGTGGGGAAGGAAACACAAAACCCAAAGCATGAAATACATAATTTTTAAAAAAGGAGAAAATAAAAGAAATAAGACACAGCAAAGAAAAGGCTGAAGTACAAAGGAAGGGAAATCGCCTTTGCTCCAATTTACAGACTAGTGATTGTTTGAAGGAGTTGTGCTCCCTGTCACCTAATCTCTTCCCTTGGCGGCTTGTTAGCGTTTGGCACGGGGTCTTTGCTCACAGAGCATTGTACATTCGATATTCAAAAACCCTCTTTACATATACATCACTTGCTAATTTCGTCAGCGTGTGCACATTTCAGCGACTGATAATAGGACATTGTTATTTAAAGGACAAATAGCTCTGACCCATAGAAAGGCAAGAGCTGGTATTTTTTTCCTGCCAATTCCAGTCTGCCTCTTAAAAATAAAAGTTGGAAAGAGGAAATCAAATGCTGGATTTCTGCTCACAAGGAAAGACGAGAGAGTAGAGGATGAAGAAAGCAATTAACCACAAAAATAATTACAGAATGACAGATTTTCTTTATAGTAAAGCATTGCTATTCTCTATAGAGACAACTGGATAATACTGTCGAGGTGCAAACAGGAAATCTTTTGTGTTTTTTGCTGCCTGCCCGTTGTTTTTATTTTCAGAACACTGAGAGATTACATGTTTGCTTTCTTCATGCGCACAAGCCGTTTCGTTATCGATATAATGTTTCTTTCAAGTATTTCAGATCCTCCTCCTCTGTCTCAGATGTTTGTGCATAAGGCTTGTTGCTCCGCAGAAGCCCCAGCCCTTGGGAAGAAGTCTATCCATGGAAAAGAAAGTCCCAGCATATTTCTATAGGTTACTAAAGTGTATTTCATTCGGGTGGATTTTCTTCATCTTTCGTGCCTAAAATCCGTCTCAGAGATAAATCACTAGTAATTCCTTTCCGTCTTCTTTCTTTTATTTTTCTTTTTTTTTTTCCCTTAGAATGTAAATCCTTTTAAGACTGAGGTTTTTATCGTCTTTTCTTCTTTTTTTTTTTTTCTTGTAGGTGTCCACGTCTGAGGAGAGAACACAATTAAATAAACATAGGCTGTAAGTACATTAACTCGAAGAGAAGCCCGGCAAAGGGACCAATGTTTAATAACCCTGAGACAAAGGTTTATCTCGTTAAAGGTACTTCTTCTCGCTGGTCCATGGAAACTGAGGTGGCTTTGCTCAGCACAGAGGGCGTGAAAGTGAGGAAGGAGTCAGTCCTGGTTGTGGCCGAACAAGTAAAGTCTGATCCGGAAGGTCTCTGCGCCAGCCCGTTGGACTGGCCGCTGTGGCAAGCCAGGCAAGAGCAGGGGTTTCCCCCGGTGCTGCTGAGTCCATGAGTTGAGGCGGGGTAGAGAGAGGGATGTCTGAAGGCGCACAGCAGTTCTGGTCTCGGGTAGGGGTGGGAGAGGACCCTAAAAGTGTCCAGCGGCCTCAGGGGAGTACTGAAGGGGGTGGCAGCAGAGGCCGATGTGGCGCCGATGCCCATGTGGGAGTAGTAAGGCAGGGGCAGGTGGGACGGGAATGGATACGGCAGGTTCCCAGTGGCCGCTGCGTGGCTCATCATGTAGGTATAAAAAGCTGGATCGGCCGGGTGAGGCCAGGTCATGGCCAGGCGCTGTCTCTTGTCCTTCATCCTGCGGTTCTGGAACCAAACCTGAGGGGAGAGGGAAGGCAAGAGCCGTCACCCGCCGTCGCCCCGCTCCGCACGGCCACTGGCACCGGCCCTTGCCCCGGGGCGGTGAGGAGAACTCGAGTCAGCCGAAGAGAGGAGACCGGCGCCAGCTCTCCCTCCCAGAGAGGGTTATCATCACGTACGGAGGGATCAGTTATGCCCCTATAAAAATCTATAGCGAGACCCAGTAAGCAACCCTTTTCGGGTGCTTGTTTTCCTTTCTGCTTGCTAGAGCTTGTTCTGCTGCCCCCACCCGCCGTCCCCAGGTCCCGGCAAACAGGACGGCTCTGCCTCATTACTGCCCTTTCGCATTCAGAACTACCTGGCATTGTTGCTATAGGATTTATTTTCATGAGCAAATGTTTTTGAAAAGGCAAAGCAAAGTGAGATCTAAACAAGATCGGCTACTGGCTTCCTTTTCCCTCCCCCAAAAGCTGAGCGAGATTTGGACGGGACTGAAGGGAGAATTAAAAATAATCTGCTAGGGAGAGGCCGAATTAGCGGCGCTGGCCGGAATGGCTCCGGGAGTCGTGTCCCCTCTCCCGCATTGCTGCAGGGTGCGAGCAGGGCCAGGAAAGGGGCGGGAGGCGGGGGGAGTCGAGAGGGAGGGTTATGCTGGCGGAGTGCTTTCCCGAGTTTTGAAAGGAAGTTTGGCCATATAGATTTATATCGTGCTAATTGGAAACATGTCTGAGCTGTGTGTACCTTGATGGTGGTTTCTGGCAGATTCAGAGCAGCCGCCAGCTCACATCTCCGAGGCCTGGATACGTAATTCTCCCGGTAAAACTCCTTCTCCAGCCGGGCGATCTGCTCGCGAGTGAAGGCAGTGCGGTATCGGCGCATCTGGTCGCTGGCGCTGCAGGCCAGCGAGCCCTGGGAGCCGCCGCTGCCTCCGCTGCTCTTGGGGTGATCCCCCCCGCCGCTGGGGCTGCCGGCCAACGCCTCGGAGCACGGCCCTGCGTGGGGAGCCCGGAGCAACGACACACGCTCGGAGGCGGGCGGGCACGGAGGGATGCTCGCTGCCTACCTCCCCAATTAACTCCCTTCTCCACCCCCCGTTCCTCCCCATTCGGCTTTTCTGTGCCTGCCCGGGTGTACTGAGTGTGCTGGGAAGACATGCAAGAGGGACCGGAGAGGAGGACAGGGAGAAGTGAGATGAAACACTGGTTAAGAATTTGATAGGTGATTATTCACTGTGGCTGAAAGGTTACCTGTCCCCCGCGCTCCCCCAACACACACACCCCGCACTGGCGGTGTCCGCTCGACGACCCCTCACCGGCTTCCCTCTCTGGGAAACCGCAGGCGGGCGCCGCAGCATCCCCCGACCCTGAGGGTCTGGGAAAGGCAGGTGTGCCTGCCGGCCAAGTCACACAGCTCCGCGGCCCCTTGCTCTAGGTCAGCAAGGACCCAGGGGCGAAGCAGCCAGCAGGCAGGAACCCTGTTCTGTCTGAGGGGAAGGAGAGGCCTCGAGGATCCTCCGCTCAGCCTCCAAAGCCCAGGATGGGATATTTTCAACGAGCCTGTCAGGGACGAGAGAGGGCAGACAGCACTCTCCACGCTTCCCGGCTGCTTCTTGAAGTGATGGAGGAACGGGGAGGGGGAAGAAGTGTCGGCATAGGGAGGTCTTTGCAGGGCTGGAAAGGTGGGAATAGGGAGTGGGGGCAGGGGGAAAAGAGGCCTGGCTGCTGAGTTTGCTTTCAAATGCAACTCTCCCTCATTGTGCCCGAGACCAAAGGTAATTAATTCATTGGGACCATTTCCGAGCTGGCGCCACCGAGACATTGAAGTGACAAGGTAATTTGGGCCTCTTGCTCTTTTTTTTTTTTTTTTTTTTTTTTTTTTTTTTTTTTTTTTTTTAAACCCCAATGGGGAAACAAGGCCGTCGCTACTGCACTTGGGGCAGGCATAAGTCGGCGAGCGATTTTACGGTCTTTTACGGCTCTTCCGCACTCGCCCGGGCACATTTCACCCTGCAAAACCACAAACAGCTCTCGGCCACAAAACCCGTTTGATCTTGCCCCACACACACACATACAAAATAACCCGCCAGTGTGCAGGATCGTAAGTGACTTCCTGGAGCATGCACTGTGTAGGCAATGGGGAAGAATAAAAATAAAATAGAATAAATTGAAGAGAAGGGAGGGTAGTGGTCTTGGCCAAGGGGATCCTACGGGACAAGCTGCAGACCTGATGCATCCGCGACGGGAAACCTGGCTCCCCTCCAGGGATGCGGGAGCTGCCCGATGTCGTATCCTCTGACTCCCAAACAGGTCTCCCCGTGGCAGGGAGATGAGGAATCAGCCAGGAAAGGAGATCACACACGCGCAGAGATTTCGCTGCCACTCGCTCTGCTGGCGAGGGGAAATCCCCTTTCGGCAGTCCCCCCGCCCCCCAAGTGCTGCCACCCAGCCCCAGAGCAGGCGGGGGGCTGGAGGCATGGGAAGGAGTTGGGTACCTTTGCTGTGCTGGTACTCGGCGCTCCCCGTGGCGCAGTCCGGGGTGCAGCTCACCTCGATTTCCTCATAGAAATCCGACTCGGTGTCCGAGCTGCTCTGCTGCCCTTTGCTGGAGGGGGGCTCCGGGGCGGGGGGCTGCTGTCCTGCCGAAAGCAGTGCTGCCGCCGCCGAGCGGCTCTCCGGCACCGTCCCTGTCCCTGGAAGCACCTCCACCTCCTCTTCATCTTCTCCTCCGCCACCTCCTCCTCCTCCTCTCTCCCGGGACGGTAAGGGGCCAGGTCTGGGGCTGAGGCAGTTCCGATGGATCATCTTCTCCTGCGGCTCCGGAGCGGGGCTCCCCACTGCTTCGGACAAATTAGGCACTCTCTTGCCAACTAGAGAGCCTAGAGTTGTTCCCTCCAGAAACATCACCATCTCCTTCCTGGTTTCCATTGTGGCTTCGCTTACGGGAGGGGAGGAAAAAAATCCAGATCTCTTCCCCCCCCTCCGTCTTGCTCCCGCCCCAGCCTTGTACAAACCCAGCAACCCTCTCCTGCCAATGCAGAGGAGCAAGTGGTGAGATAGGGTGACCTTGTGATGCGAGCGCTACACTCTGCTGTGCTGCTCTGGGAGGGATCACCATTGCCCTCTTCTTTCTAAGCTGTCATCCTCAATGGTGCAGTCGTCATTACAGTACCACCGGTGACGCCACACATTGATTGCCAGTGGATAAATAGAAACGTCTGCCATTGGGAAGATGAAAGAAAGAGCCGAAGCGAATGGGCTAAATGCGTGATACACCAGGTGTAGGAGCCTGAGATGGAGAGGGAAGTGTGAAAAAGAGATGCATATGGAACTGAGCTGCAAAGAGGTTGTAACCTGCGGAGAGAGTTCCGCAGGGGGAAGCCTTGCCTGACAATTAAATAGCCCTTTGACTGCTTTAAGCCACAACCTTGATGCAGAATTGAGGCGAAGATCCCTAGCTGCATCCTGGAAGTGAGAAGATACGTACTCAAGCCTCTTCATTGGATGCATTATTTATTGCTGGCAATCAGCTTCCGCCTAACTGCATATATAAGGCTTCTAAGAGTCCTTTGCAAACTTGAGGAAAAAGAAATGCGCTGCTGACATTTGAATGTAAAAATAGCTTTGATTTCTTGCTCTGGATCAATAACGGTTCCTATTCTTATAACTGTCATTGCTTCCTATTGAATGAGATTAAAACGTTAGTTTAAAATTTGGAAATGTGGTTATATATTTATTGCTTTTTACAGATGAAAAGATACAACTACTCTACTTATAACTGTAGTTATTCTGGCTATCTGACATTTATTGTTTGTTCTCATTTCTTCCTTTGCTGTTTCCTTTTGTTCCATGATTCTCGCGCTTTCAAGAGGGTTTTATGTCTCGTCTCCTTTCTTCTTTTTACCTAATGGTTTTGCACAAATTATTATGTGCTTTCGGGGGAGGGAAACTGAAAGAAGAAGGTCTGCCAAGAATAATTCAGGCTCCGAAAAATGCAAGTTATCAAGGCCAGAACTTATGTTAGTTAGCAGATGTTGTTAAAACAGATATGACAAGGGCAACCATTTGGACAGCACTTGTCTGAAAACGGGGGACCTTGAACCGTAAATACAGCGGCACACATAGTCTTTTTGGCATATTATGGTTATTTCTAACGAATGTGGTAAGTGTCTCATCTTGAGTTAATATTGCCTCACACGAGTAGTGTCAAGTCATTTTCGCCGTCCGTTGTAACTAGGTTGGTGTAAAATTTTTTCTCAGAGTGTTATTGGCTGGTCAGGATACAGAAAGCATTCAACCAATTACGTTCTCAATCTGGTAAGGAATTTACTAGCATATCTGACGTGACGTTGCTTCGGTGGGGAACAAGCAGCGCAATAGGAAACATGCTGTAATTTTCCATCTAGCCCTGCAAGCAAGACGGGCATGATGCAGGGAAACAAACAAACAAACAGTCAAGATTCCCAGTCTGTTGGATGCATAGATTAGGATGTGCTTCTAGCAATAAGCATACTGGTTTCAGGGGGCTAAACCAGAATTTTTTGCAGGGCTGTGGCCACCAGTTTCCCTTTCTCTCTGTGTACACACGCATGCATTTTTCCGCGCAAATGCGCATCATGCGCTTAACACGCTCTCAACCGTGCTGCTTTCCCTCACATTTGTGAAGCGTGCGCTGCTCCAAAGATTGCAAATTTCTTGAAAATTCATTGTTAAATTCCATTTCACTTCTCTCCCTTGCCAGCTTCTACACCGGTGTGTGTCATATGAGGACCCACCGCCCAACCCTGATGCAGCCGGGCTCGGCTCCGCGGGCTGTGCGGAGTCGGGGAAGCAGAACCAGGTCCGGCTGCTGCAATGGGTGGGTGGGTGGAGTGGAAGGAGGGAGGGAGGGAAGCATGAATGTATGGATGGATAAGGCAGTCCGTCTTCGACGCTGGGCAGAGGCGGAAGGCCAGCGCTGATCCCGCTGCGAGAAGCGGTGCGGAGCGGTGGGGCCCGGCCACGCAAGGCGAGACAGGGGGTCTCGGGCAGCGCTTTGCCAGTGTCACACTGGTGCCGTTTCCCACGGCTGGTGGCATAATCTATGCGCTTGAAGTGGGCAGGGGAGCTGTTTTCTTGTCCCTGGCATCTCGGGAGATGTGTATAAAGGTTCGGCCTCTCCCCAGCCTCAGGGTAGCCCCAGCCTCTCGAGGAAGCTCATCTCCACCCTTCTTCCTAGCTCGGCCAAGCAGCCGTGTCGGAAGGGGCTGTCTGTTGTCTGTGGCGGACAGAGAGGATTTCCCCATCACAACGAGTTTAGTAGCAGCAAGAAGAGGGATACTCACGTCCGTTTCTAAATAAAACACTAACCGGGAGCTGAATTCTGAATATGAGGGAGTTCTCCCAGAGTGGGAATTGGAGACGGTTGCGGGGAAGATAATGGGAAATCCTCTCTCTGGCAGACTGGAGCCCTGGAGATGGTTCCCGTGGATTATGCTGGACTATCCCCCAGAAACGTTATCAGCTTCTTTTACGAGTCACTGCCGCCTCCTTCCTCCCTCCATTCTTAATTCATTCCCACCAGGAAACCACCCATCATATACCTCCGGTCGGAGGTTTTGTTGAGCCCGGAACGATGGTCATTGCCACGGACTGTGACTCAGCCCGCTGCAGTACGGGCTGAGGTATACCCCCGTACAGCCCCATACACATACACACGCGCATATTTCTCAAGGGTAAACACAGAGAGTTAAAGGCCTGAGTGGGGTCTAAGAAGTAAAAAAAAAAAAAAAAAAAAAGTACTAGAAGTTTTGGGGTCAATTCAGATTGGATTAATAAAGGCTTTTTAACATGTCTATTTTAACATCCTGCAGGAAGAGTACCATCGCAACAGCCCCTCTCAGGTCAACAAGCCGGTGGGCGCGGCGTGGCGGAGCGAGGAGCCCCGTCCCGTTCTCTACCGCGGCGGCGGAGCTTTGCCTCACAGGCAATGAGGCTCCGGCGCACCGCCTTCTGTCTAGTGTTTCTCTCAGATCTGTCATGCCCGATCTGAAAGGAGACGCCCTCATTTGGGACTGATTTCCAGGCAGATTGCAAAGTGTATGGCTATGGGTTTGGTGGGCTTTCTTGTTCGTTTGTTTTTGTTGGTTTTGATTTTCGGGTTTGTGAGGGGGGGTTTCTATGCCTGTTCCAGATCGAGATTTAAAACCTATTCTCTCTCGCTCACTAGGTCACAGCCAGGATGTCATAACTATCCTCAAAACTTTTCAAACTGGTTTATTACTCCGAGTTTACAGCTTTCATTGCTGGTGTATGGCCAAGGCGAGACCGGGACGCGGAATCCCTCCTTAACAGTGGCTGAAAGGTAGCCCCTTATACTAAAGTCAAGCGAAACAAACACACACACTTCGCAAAACGAGGGAGTAATAGCGGGACGCTAAAACATTGCTAGAGTGATATGCTCATAAATCAGGCATTTTCCTTGAAAATACTAAGCCTGAAGAAGGAAAGGCACATCACACACTCCTTTCCCGCGGGATACCTTCGCCGGTCAATAACTTTTCACCGATACTGTCCAATTACGACTGTAAACCCATGATGTACCTTCAGTTTCTCTAAAACAAACAAACAAACAACCACCAAAACCCTGAAGTCTCGTGGTCTCTTAAAAAGGAAGAAAGTTTTGACATACCGGGGAACGATTTAGTGCCGCAAAAACCGATAGTAGTGCGAATGGGTGATCAAACCAGAAAACCCATTTTTAAATTTTTAATGGGTAGTGTTAACAATAATTGCGTAATTATCGCTGTTTTATTAAAGCTATTTTTTACGACATGATTAGAGGTGGAAACTTTGGAAAGAAGAGAATAATAGGCGCATTATTCTGGGGTTTAAAGACAAGCTGGTACAATGACAGCACATAACGCATAAGTGGCGTTGAGGAGAGAGAGGACAGAGCCATGAGTGGGATGTGCCTAGGAGAGCGTGTAATGGTGTTTACAGGATCTGATCCAGGACACGTTTCTGCCTCCAAGTACCTCTGAATGCCGGATCCCGGTACGTCTGCGGAGGGCATCTACTTGTTCTGGATTTTTTTTTTACCTGTTGGCTGTCCGAAGCAGCGTTTCCGTGTCACTATAGGAGGTTCTGGAGATTTTTACCTTGTTAGACTAAAACCTGAGGGAAAGAGGAGTGACAATGCAGGTAAGGGCACGATTCCCGCTCCTAGGATATTCAGGACAAGTTTGCCCGTGGAAACTAGATCTGCTGCTTTACTGATATCAGTGAGTAAATCGTGTAGGAATTTGGGCTTTCGATTTCAATTGCTATCGTTTCCAGACTCATCAAGAGCCATAAAGCCTCGGCAATCTTGTAATGTTACGATGACCAGTAGAAACGCGATCTGCGTAGCAAACTCCATGATTTGAAAACAAGAAAAAGTATTTAATTCGATGGAAGGCACAGGTAAATGAAAATGGACAGTTCAGTGAATCACGCGACTAGACTTTTTTTTCCCTTTCTTTTTTTTTTTTTTCCTCTTAAGACATGATTTAACAAGAACTGAGCTCGCAGTCCTCCATGCTATGCTACTTAGCGACTTCTCCCCACGGGTGAAAGCGTCGCCTGAGACATGGTGTGCCGAAGCATCTCTTACGGAAACACTGAGAGGTCTCAGGACGTCTTTAGGTGACCAAAGGATGAGCCATGAGGGGAGATGTGGCATTACCGACAGAAAACTGCAGGAATGCCAGAGGCGAACACACATCCTTTCATCGCATTTAGTATTTTGGTGTCCTGCTTTACTAAAAGAAACCGAAGGCCCAGTAGGGACTGAGAGGAACGGTGCTGCCGGGTCGGGTCGCCGACCACGTCAACTGCCCGGCCTCCCCGTAGGGGCGCCGGTACAGTCCAGGGACCCACCGCCGGCCGCCCGCCGGGGCACTCCGCTATTTCCCCTGCCGTGGCCTCCGAGTAGACGGCAGTGCCCCGTAGAGATGATCTCCCGGCCTCTCCTGGAAAGAAATGGCTGAAACGAGGGGCGTTTGCAGTACACCGTGTCCTCTGTGCCTCCTGCAAGCAAGCGGTGCACGATCAGAGCCAGCGGCTCTCTGAGCCTTCTTGCAACCCGTCGCTTTCCAGCCTTGCTGGCAGCGTTAGGTCTGCTTCTTCTCCAGACAGGCCAAAAGCTAGTATTTTCACCGGGATGAAGATATTTTTACACAGAGCCTTATGAACAAGTGTGGAGAGGAGCATAGGTGTGGTTCAGAGCATTGGAGACTGATGCCAAGAGGTGGAAAGTCTGCCTAGAGAAAATGCTTGAAAAAGTCGTAGCTCATATACTGGATCCCGTAGACCTTTTTCTTCCCTAGGGAAGGTTCTTCCCCTAAGGAAGGTTCTTTGGAGATAAAGGTGTCCAGGCGGTACAGGATCTGCTGAGCACCTCTTGCCATTAGGGAAATGCCAGAAGTGTGTACCTTACTTCAGAGACCCAACAGTGTGTCTGTTGTAATCAAAGGGTGATTTCCTCTTTGATTTGAAAAGGAGCAGATTTGACCCATGGGAACAAGCATGTTGCCTCTTGTTTTCTTCTTTACACACATCATGAAACCCCATTTAGGATGACAAAGAATGGAAAACTGTATACGAAACAAAATAAGTTAAAAGGATGAAATTAAGAAGAAAAACAAAAGAAAATAACATAAAAGAAACAGGAAGCCACGGTCACCTAGGACAGACATCTCAATGGAAATTCGTTCACTTTTCACTGAATGTCCTTAAGAAAAAGCAGTTACACTGATGCACAGTGCTGGTTCAATTATTGTTCAACTCTCTCTCATTCAAACTCTTACCAAAACAAACACAAATAAAAGCTTAAATATGGACACAGAAGACATGCTGAATGAAGTTTTACCTAGCTTTTACAATGAAGAGTGGAATATTAACCCCTTAACCTCCAGTCCCACTTTCAAAATCTTCATCCACAGCTAGCCAAGCTGAGATGATGACATCTGTTCTCACAGTGCCTCCTAAAATCAGGTTTGGCTGCCTAGTTTATTTTTGCTTGCACCTCTGTGCATGGACCTCAGGAATGAGGATGTGAATCCACAGGCTGGATATGTCCCACAAAAATAAAACGTCCATCCTGACTACCTGAGCAGTGGCCAAGTGCTTCAGCACTGCTGCCTGACAGAAATGCCCTTGTTTGCATCCTGGATACTGGATCCCCAATGTCTGACCACTTTCTCTCCCCTGTCTGTGAAATTCCTGATCCCCTGGACAAGGACATAGGCAACTGTTAGTTGTGTGGAGCAGCAGGCAATGTGCACTGGGCAAAGCCAGTGACCTCGATGAACTGTGTTGATGGGGATCCTCCTCTGATGGGGATCCTCTGTTGGCTCGTTCTTCTCCTTTGCACTCTCCGAGCTCAGCTCTGGGCACACCATACATGTCATGTCTCAGATGACTATGAGAGTAATCAGGGCAAAAGCAGAGATGCAGGAAACTTTTACAGGAAGTCATGGGTTTGTGCCAGAGAGTTCAGCCCAGAAACAAGTAGGAAATTCTGAGTTTGTTTAAAAACTTTTACCAAGGCAAAAAAAATCCCTGGAATCAAATTAAATTTGTGGGTTTGTTTGTTGTTGTTGTTGTTGTTTTTTTTTTGGGGGGGGTGATTTTTTGTTTTGTTTTGTTTTGTTTTGTTTTCTTCTTGGTTCATATATATCTATGAAGAACCCAGGATTTTCTCTGGAACTATTGACGGACTTCTTATCCTATCTATGAGTATCAGTAGTTTCTGATAAATGCTTCAGTGGAGTTTTTCTGTTACTGAGGACCAGAAACAGAGAAAGGATGAAGTGGGCAAATAGGCAAGCCAAGTTACCCACCGCTGTAACAGAACTGCTTTAACCTCTTGAGGCACGTACACCAGCAATACACAATGTCTCCCCACCTGTCACCCGGACACAGTGGCGCAGCGCCGTGGGGTGTCCGTGCTCTTGGCCTAGGAGGGCTAGTCTTTCAGGACTCCTGCTTCCCAGGTTGAGCTCAACGGGTGAAAATCTGCCTCCACACTGATCCCGAGGTGGGCCCGACCTTGACCATACTGCTCCCAGACTCTTAGAGAAAATTGCGGCCCGCGTGGGCGCCCAGTGAGATGGATTTCTCCCCAGGTTGTCCCACGGGATGAACGGCATGCGTGGGGAAGCGTGCTGGTCCGCGGAAAGAACCACTGCGGCCGCAGGAAGGCTGAGATACAAATCATCACGTTTCTGTTGGGAATCGGGGGCGTATTGGTATTGCGTGGGGAGAAAAATCTGGACGTGTTCATGTGATTGCCTGTTGTGTTGCCTGAGAATGGGCGTGAGAAAAGATAGTGTTAGGAGCGCAGCCCAAGTGCCCGGGCTCAGCTGTATCCGAGAGAGGAAACGAGCACGTACTGGGAAACCCCTACAGAGAAAGGCGGGGGCTTGTTTCCCATGCAATGCAGCACTGCGCAGGGCACGGCTTTACTTAACGTGGAGGCAGGTAGCCATGGCACAGAGACGGGCGCAGCTGCTCATTTCAGAGCTTCCCTGTGCTGCCTGTACCGTGCTGTGTGAGTCTGGTTCTCTGTCGGCTTGTTGCACATTCTAGAAAATCATTTCCCAGGAACCGATCCTGAAGTCCCAGGCAAGTCGTATCAACAAAGGAGATGAAGAGGGAACACGACACAGACACGGGGACGAGAAGGTTCCGGGGAGGACGGAGTCGCTGCCTTTCCGGGCCAGCTCTGGCCTGAGCACGGCCTCCCGCTCCCGCCCGCGCCCCCGGCCGCAGTGCCATCCTCCCCGCAATGCTAGTCGCGGCATCTCCCCTCCCTCCCACCATCCCAACGGCGGTCCCTGGCTGTGATCATCGCGGCCCTACACTAACTGCTGTCTTCTTGCGCCCCCCACTGCTGATGGGACGCAGAGATGAAAGGATCCAAGCCAGACCGCTCGACCTCCCACCACTGGGTTTTTTTTCCTTCCTTTTCTTTTCTCTTTCTTTTTTTTTTTTTTTTCCTTGGAAAAAATATTTGAGAAGGAGCGACGAGGGCAGGCAGCACCTCCGACGGCTCCCGCCCGCGGTGCCAGGAGGCGGGAGGTTATCCTCGCCTTCCTCCAGCGGGCAGGGAGGGACACGCTGGGGCAGCGACCAAGGCTGCCTGGTGGCATCAGCACCGCCCCACGCCTACCCTCCCGGGGGCAAGGCTGCACAGCCCGCTGCTAATTCGCTGATTCTTTCATACATGATGTGATCCTCACCATCAGCCTTCTTCGAGGTCAAGACCATTTTGCCCAATCCAGCCTAAAACTGTCGGAAAACACTCCCAGGGAGAGAAACTGCTGCTGCAGACGATGAAGTCAAACAGGTCCCTCTGGGGAGGTGTCCGGGGAAAATCGAGGCACACGGCAGCAGCGTGGCCAGAACATCCTGATACTCGCTGCTGCTCTCGGAGAGTCTCCGAAAAACCAACGTTTCCCACAGCCGGCCAAGGGTTTACATGTGCAAAGCCTGAATATAAGGAAATAAATATGCCTCTTTGCTCTAATTGCGCTTGTTAACTTCTAGAACGTGGTCTCCCCGTTTAGATCCGTGGTTATATGATATATACCACATCTTATCCCGTATGTACATACATATATATACACGAACACGCACATATTTATGACATGTCTGCACATAGACATGTTCTTCACCCCCTCTTTCTTCCATTAAAAGACAGTTTTGAAAAATCTGCTCAAATCCAGAAAGATACATCGATGCGCCAGTACACGCCTTCTACGGATACACGGCAGTCTGTAGGGCTTTGTCATTTCCAGTCCACAAAACTCGTTTTGAATGCTTTTGGTTTTGCTGCCAACCAGCAGTAAAAAACAAACAAACAAACAGTATAATTAATAATCAAAGGATGTGGAAGAAATTCCACTGCCTGCTCCTTCCTCGTTTAGCGCCTTTCTTACAATTTTTCTAGCTAGTTCCATAGGAAACAAGAATGGCTTTATTGGATTAACGTCCTTCCCCAGAAAGCACTGTGATAGGCTGGTTCCGTAGTGAAAATTTGAAACACCTTTATACGAGGTGTTTCCCTCTCTATAGCTCTTCCCTCTAGAAGAGGACCATGGGATTCAGCCCCCACCCATGTTTTGGGACAGCGACCACAGGAAGCGGGGCTCTCCCCTGGGCGTTGGGGGCGATCCGAGGGAAGAGCGATGGGACCAGCTGTGGGAAGAATATGTCAGGCACTGCAGTCCTTCAGGAAGAGCCCAACTTATCCTACGGAATCGATGTTTTTCTCGAGAAAAAGAAGGAAGAGCAGAGGAGAGCAGAGCAAAGCAAAGCAAAGAAGAGAAAAGCAAAGCAGAGGAAAGGAAAGGAAAGGAAAGGAAAGGAAAGGAAAGGAAAGGAAAGGAAAGGAAAGGAAAGGGAAAGGGAAGGGAAAGGGAAGGGAAAGGGAAGGGAGAAAAGAAAAGAAAAGAAAAGAAAAGAAAAGAAAAGAAAAGAAAAGAAAAGAAAAGAAAAGAAAAGAAAAGAAAAGAAAAGAAAAGAGACCCGCACAACTCGAGGAGAAGAAACGGAATAAAAAGCTGAGAGGGAAACGTTTCCTAGCATCCAGACTGGGTGCAGAAAAGTCACTGGAAATGGGATTAAATTTGAGAGCGTGTGCTCCAGACCACCACCCAGTGCGGGGAAGGAACATGCCTGGAGACTGCAGAGCGGAGAGCCGAGGGGTGGGAGTTCGCAGTTTGCCCTTTCACGGGCAGTCTTATCCCCTCACGCGTGGGTTTTGGACTAAGGAGATCAAACCGCAAATCCACTCTAACCGAGCAGCAACGGGCTCCAGACAAAGTGAGATGAGCTCGGAGCTCGCTGTGCTCCGCATCCGACTTCTCCCGGGACAGCTCGGCTTTGTGGGAGATGGGGTGTTGTTAGTTGGAGAGAGGTTATTATCTTTCTCATATGTTCCCCCAGCGGAGACAACGAGACCGTTCGAATCCTGGAGGCAGGAGGGTGCAATTAAGCCTCTGCCGTGATTTTTCCCCTGAAAAAGTGACTCCGGCTGTCGAGGTCGGCTCAAGGAAGCACCTCTGGCCCCGCTGTGCTGCTGGCCCCGGCCGGGAGAGAGTGGGCGAAGCCTGCCCGGACCCCACAGCATCTGCTGGCCCCTGCCTCACCAGTCTCGGCACAGCGCTCCGGGGCGGCCCTCTTTGAAACTGGGGCCTTGTTTTCTATAAGGACTTGTCTTGTAAAGAAGGGAGCAAACCAACCCCGCGGTGGCGTTTGGCTGGAGAAGAGTAGGGAGAAATCTTTCTTCTCAACTCTTGTCCCTCTCTCACCTGGCTGTTTCTGGAGCTGTTTCCCGCACCCTGGCATCCAGGAAAGGATGTGCCTGGCTGCCTAGGGCCATAATTTCTCTGTCCAGATATGCAATACTCCCAATGTAGAAAATACAATCATCAATGCCGTAAATATAAAGAATACTACAAAGATCCTATTCCCCTGAAGCTATGGGAGTACCCTGGACAGGTAGACTGTATTCAATGCTCTCTACCTTCCTTCAAGAAGCTTCATGGCCTGCTTGGCTGATCAGCAGCGTCCTCTCAGCCTGGGAGCACCAAGGGCAGTAGTTCAGAGTCTAGGCCATACAGCTGATCCCAGAACCATTTTGCCAAGAGCCTGGCCTCCACAACCTTCATGAGCTTTGAGTGTAGCAGCAGCAATTACTTTTCTCTCCCACAATTTGGCCCTTCCCCAAATGCCAAAGACATCAAGCCAGAAATATTTTGCTTTACACTGCCCAAGCAAAAGCTGACTGCCAGAACGCTGGTGGGGCTGGAAAAATTTCTGCCCTCAGGTTGGTGTTCCTGAGCAGAGCACAGATGGGAGGTACTGAAACCATGTGTCCGAGGTGGCTGCCACACGCAACACAGAGCAGAACAGATAGCCTCCCATTTAATTTTTTTTTTTTTAATGACAACATTGCTGTGTGTGCTTGTATAAATCCTCAGTGATTTCACAGCTCCCCATGGTAATATCACAAGGCTGACTCTTATGATTTCCTCCACGCCTGCACAGTTTTAGATTTATAGGTCTCTTACATACTCATTCACAGAAATAAAAGGGAGTGTAGAGGACTTGATTTTTGGCTGCTCTCTGAGGTTTCCATGCCAAATCCGTGCAAGACCGAGGGCTTTGGAAATGTGAGTTTGTAAGCCAACCCCTTAACTTACTGCACCCAGGTTAGGGGGTTAGGCACACACTCACACGCACACATGCACATAAAAATTCGTATCTTATGAAGGGTTAAAATCTGTTTGAGGTGCTAAAAGTGTGTGCTGGAAAAGGGAATAATAATAATAATAATACTCAAAGACCTTCAAACCCCCCAAAAGTTGAATACTCTTGAAAGGATCTTTGCATGGCAGATGCATTAATCCCATCCAACAAGCACTGATAGGTCAAAAGTCTTCAAATCCTAAGAAATCCAAATTATGTGTGGATTAGGATGAAATCAAATGGATGTATCAGCACGAACATTGGACAATGGAAGAGCAGCTGCTGAGAGGTCCAAAGGGTCTGATTTTCAAAAGGTTAGGGCCCAGTTCAGCCACCAGGAGCTGAAGGGAAACCAATGCATATCATGATGACAGAGTATCTGGAAAGAAGTGTTCTAAATAGTTATTTGAGTAAGGGCGAATTCTCAGCTCATCTCTCTCTACATTAAATTACTTACTCTCTTTACTCCTTAGCTGTGTGTTTGTAAAGTAGCTGATAGCACAACTTTTAGAGAAAGCCTGTCTTTACCGTCCCCACAAGAAGTGTCTCTGTAACAAATCTCCATGAAGTAAATGCCCCAAAATATATCCAGTGGGTCTTCCTCAGATCTCTGACAGAAAAAAAGGAGATCTGCATGTGTCCCAATGAAAGCAGTCTGGAACATGAGCCAGTTCCTCATTTCTGAGACAGGAGCACATGTATGATTTAAGGATGTTCCAAATGAAAATCTAATGTCTTCCAAGCCCTGCAGGGACATGAAAGATTCCAGCACGATGTGAATGGTAGATGAACTGCCCACAGACTATTTTTCATGGCATCAAGCTTCACACTAGTAAGAGATCATTCCTAAAGCACAGTAATCTCCTATCAACACTAAAGAACTGGAGTTTCCAATGTGCAAGTACCTGCTTTTAGATGCACGCTGAGTGCACTATTTAAAGGATTAAACCTTCCTCCCATCTCTGCATCCTGTCTGGAAGTCTTTGCTCACCCTTTGTAGAGTCAACATAGTGGTGGACATTTGTATTGCGCTAACCAACACCTTTCAGAAGGTTTGCATGTATAATGACACCAGAGCACTGGTTTTCAGGCGCCTACACCCAACACAACAGAGAAGGTGGATCTATGAACCAGGCAAGTTCACCAAGTAATTTGTACTTTGAAATCTGTGGAACCTGGGTGACACAGCTCAACATACAGACTGTTCTTGAAGCCTGAAGGGTAAAGACTTGTTCACACATGGAGATGCTGAAGAACATCCACACAGGACTTGCTCTTCCACCTCAGATCTACACCCCATCTCAGTCCAAGGTGAATTTCCTGGTTGGACAAACCTGAGCTGCCAGGGGAGATAAGGAAGAACACAGGAACTTGTTCAGAACAAGAATGTTCACTTTTTGAAGGTACTCATGGAGGGCCATTGTGTTTTAAACTCAGATCTTATCTTAATTTGCATGAGCTTTCAAGAGTAGAAAATCATTAGCACAGTGTGATCCTTTCAATAACTTCCTAGTTCAGGATGAGTGAGTATCTTCTGTTGGTTTGCATGAAGTTCGTCTAATCTAAATGTAATTAAATTAAACTCAGCAGAGATAAAGGGTTCCCATAAGTCTTCATGTAGATTCTCATCTCAAACCACAACCCAGATCAACTCTGTGTATAAGTTGGATATAGAGTGTTGAAACTCATTTCTTTTGAAATCTAGGAGGCCTCACCTGAGCAGGAAAGAGCAGGTCACCCTCAATGTGCCTGACAGGCAACTTCAGCAATGACTATGAGCTCAGCTGTAAGCTACCACCTCACAGCTATGACAGCACAACTCATGGACACAGCAGTTCTTAGTCCATTGCAATGAAATGGAAAATAGGATTATAGAAACCTCTGCTGGAACACACTAATTAATCTCTCTAATTCCTGAGCTCTGACAGCTTTGCTGACAAGGCAGAAGAGCTAGCTACCTTCAGCTGCTTCACTTACAGCTACTGTTATTAATTAACCTAACATTATTTCAGTTTAAATCAACACATCAGACACCATGACTGAGGAATGGGCATCCCCGTTTTTTACCACTGGAGTGTAAACAGCAGTAACCTCTTCATCTACATCAGTTAAATCCAAGATGAACTACCAATCACATCCCTCAGTGAAATGCTGCATTTTGTGGACACTCCTGCTTATGTACTTGTGGCCACTTACGTATCTCATTTCTGTATAAATCGGCTTTTAATCATCTAGAGTGGAATAAACATACTGGGTTTATAATGGCTCAGGAATGAGCATATAGAATAGTTTAACCAACCTTTACCTATGCATACGAGGTGTCAAGAGTTTAGTTGAAGTGACGGGATTTTGCTATAGTCAAGGCATGGATCCCTGGCAGAAAATCCACTTCAATTTTATGCATGCTTTCACAGCCTTTGTTCTCCCAAGGTTTCTGACTCACATTGCATCTCTTCTGTGGAGCCCATTCTGATTAGTTCAGAGAGCAGAGGCTGTGGCTTTACTTAAATGACACTCACGCATTGTATCATGTAGGCCAGGATATTGCAGAGCTGCTCCAAAACATGCTAAATCACTTTCCATCAGTGCCTAATTCTGTGACACTGATTTTGAGTGGAACTTCATGACATATTTTAACCATTTGAAGGATATTTTTATCTTGTTGAAAAAACCTACTGTTTAGATGTTACTGGAGTGTGGATGATGAATTTAGGAGGAGAGTGAGAGCCAGGAAATCTGGAGTTTTCTTCCTGCCTGACTGCTAGCTCTGTGGCCTTGGGCAAGTCCCAATATTTCTGACTTTACTTCCTAGCCTGTAAAATTGGGATAATATTAGTTACTTCATGGTGATGACTGTAGTAATGATCAGTTATCAGTTTTGTTAAGGAATAAAATCCCAACTTTGAACATTATTGCATGTAGTATTTTAAAGAGGAACAATGTCTTTCTTATTCATATTTGAGGATTATAAGAACAACCCACCCTTTTACCCTGTTCATCAGGATCACTTTACAGTGCTCCTCCAAGAGTCTCTCTCTGGAAAAGGGAAAAATCCAGTTTGTAATCCAATTCATCTGCTTAGGGGCATCCCAGGGGTTATGCAGCTGCTGTGCAACATCTAAAGTGGAAACAACCCAGTTGTCATTAGAGCAGATTTTAACTGAAAGAACAATTAATTTTTTAATGGCAAGCTTCATATTTTTTACCTTTCACTTCTATTTTGTACCACTTTATTTTTTCCCCTGTTTTGATTGTGTTGAAACTTTTCCTTTCTTCCTCTCAGGATATCAAAATGAAACTCCCAAAACATTGCAAATTAAGCATCTATTTAAGATTTTCTCATACAAAAGGTCTTGCTGTCAGCTGTGTTTCAAGCCACCTGTCTCCTTAAGCAGATGCTGGTCAGGTAAGTTACTCTCTTATGTTTTCCAATTCTTCAAGTGTTCACCCAGCACTTCTTTACCTACATGTAGATGGAAAACGCTCCAAGGCAGAGGACATCTTGCTGTTCTCTGTTTTATCCATGCTCCACTGACATCCACAGAGTCCTGTTTGCAGTGCTGAAGACTATAACAATGAAAAGATATGATTAAGTGATCGTTAGCCCTAATAATTCTCACCACTAGAGGAATGACTGAAGGCCTCCTACTATCAGCCAGCACTAAGCCAGTTTGGATCTGCCTGATCCACATGGAGAATCAGGCCTGTTCTGGAGGAGGGTCAGTGCAGGAATTCCTGGCCACTCTGCCTCTGGTATTTTGTGCAATGGGGCGGGAATTTGAATCAATGGGCTCAGCCATAGTTACAGCTCTTTAGGGGCAGCAAATATTTTCTGTCTCCAACACCATTGCTTGGCTCTGTAACATTAAGTAAATCTAAAGTATAAACCAAGACCTCTATAAAAGTAATGTAAATTTTCAAGATCTATAACCAATGCTTTGTACTCTCTCACGTTCTGTGGTAGATTTTATTGCAAGGCTTCATAGAAAGCCGTTTACCTACACCCACATCCTGGGTAGGACAGCGTTGTCTGACAAGTGTCTGTCTGGAGGAAGCCACAGCAAAGCCATCATAACCAACACTTTATGGAAAACAGCCTTTCTTATTAATCCTGTAGTCTCTGGTTACTCACATTCCATTTTCCTGATTCCAGGCCTTCCCAGTCTTTGCTGTTATGGTGCCTCTCTGCACTAGCCAAGAGGCTGTACCAAAGCTTGCATATCTCATGTAAAAAGGAACTTCATGACAAGGAATGATGCAGCTCAAGTGTTTGTCTAGCTTTCCCACAGAAGTCCTGATGCTGGTTTCACAGTAACACACACGTGGAAGGTCTGACTCTACAACACCCAGCAAAAAGCATTCCAACTCACAGAAATGTAATCAGATCACTGCAAAGGGATTGGCTTGGAAGACAACAAATAACTTGTTTGGAAAAAGCATTGCAATGTTGGGATACAACCCAACTGATATATCTCCCCCAGCTGGGAAAAGGAACTCTTCCAGGGACCTGAGATGGGTGCAGAAAGGTATTTGAGCCTTTGGCAGTGCCCTTCCTGGTGTTACAGGCTGTGGGTAAACATGCAATTTATCATCTATATGGCTATAATTGATCAGGGTTGCTGGGTTTGCATTTTTAACAAGGAACATGAATGAGCTGAATATAAAATTGAGACAGGAGAAGAGAGAAGCAGCTGCTGGGGCTGATGACCACTGATCCTTTCCATGTGAGGGGGTAACCTTTGGTAACCCTGGCCCCATGTCATGTGACAAGGCCAGGAAATAAACTCTGGGCTCTTACCAGCACTCCTGTGCATTACACCTTTATTGCAGTGATGACAGGTTGATGGCTACACTGAAAGGTTCTTTTCCTTTAGGGAGTCCTGTCCAATGTTCAGCTTTATCCGTCCATAAATGCTAAGTAGTGTAGGGTCGCTGGGAAAGGTTCCTGCTCCCACTCTGACCCCCGCATCTGAAGACTGGAACTGGGAAAGGGGCCCCTCACCTGCCTGTCAAAAGTCACTAACTCACTGTCATCGTGGCCAACTTTTTCTTCCCTGGAGATGGAAAGAACTTACCTCTGTGGAAGTCTTTCAGAACAATCTTCCTTTCTCTCCCTTTCATATCTCGTCCCATTTCATCCCAACCTAGCGTACCAAAATACCAGTCAATCCCCGTGTGATTTTCTTGGATGTCAGGAGAGAATATGGCACAGGTGCTCTCATTTCAGATAACTCCTCTGGCAGATTGAAGAATACCATAGCAGTTCCTCTCCTTTACAGTTTTGACAATTACATTATTAAGGGCTCTTAATGTGCTGCAGGGTTACTATAAAGACAGAGCTGTTGTAGACGTATTGGGAAAAAAGGAAATCTGGAGTTAACCAAAGAAAGAAATAAACTAGGAAGGATGCTAATTACAATTTGTGAGCTCACAATATTTTTGAATGCTATTATTCTTTCTTTTATTCCACCCCTCAGAGCCCCCAGCTCTTTTTTAATTACCACTTGTGAGAAAGGTAAACTGACCGGTTCGATAGTTCTCAGCACCAAAACAAGTGGTACAAACGGGTTTAAACTGGGGATCCTAAAAGCTTTTTCTTTGCATAAGACAAATTTATGGCTTGGAAACTAAATATTTGTTCAAAGAACTGTTGAAGGTGTTTGAGCACACAGGAGAGATGAAACGCCAGATTAAATATTTCATTTACACGCGATATATATGGCACTAAGTCCTATCTTAATTCTTCACCTGTTTTCTGAAATCCTTTCATAAGACATTTCACATCACTATTGTTATTTTCAGTGGCTTTCAGGCTCATTTAACTGTTTTGTGTTCCTGTGTAGAAGTCTCCTGGGAAGGGTGCAGACTCCGAGCCCTAGCAGGAGTGCCACAGGTTGCAGGGGGGTTGATTCCCTCTTTAGCAGGCATTTCCAATGTGCTGCTACTGAATAAGGATGCGACTTCACCCAGGAAACCAGATCTGACTCCAGTGGGCTCTGTGGATAAGCTCCATAGGAATAGCTATAAATAGAATAAACAAGCAAACAAATAAGCAAGTGGCCCTTCCTACCATAGGAACATTGCAAAATTTCTCTGGTAAGAACAGGATTCAGTGGTTCGGGGGTTTCTAGCTGTTCAGTGTAGTGCTTCCTTTTGCAAGGCAAGCCACACACCATGGGCTTTATCAGAGCCATTTCCACATCTAGGTGTACTCTTTTTTTTTTTTTTCCTTCTGGTAATTTGCTAAGCTATCGTGAAACAGTGAACTAGTGCTTACTCAACCAAAGCTGCACAACAGCGTGGCAGGATCCCTCCTGTACACACTGGTGCACACAAACACACACTGTTTGCCCTCTCTACTTCCTACCAGAACTATAGAAGAGGAGAGAGCACTTCTGTGGGGATGATGATCTGATCGTGTCTCACAGTCTGCTTTGGAGAGAAATACATATATTCATCCATAGGTTCAGGTGATGATTTCAGCATAGAAAGTACATGTAAACATGCAAATTTGTACTTCATCCATAGTTTATTAGAACAAAAGGCATTCCTTACTTGTACTTCTAATTGAATAGGTTAAAACAGTACCAAATGAGAGCATAAGTAACTTTCAAAAGGAGTTTTTATTCTTTATGTCCTAAATGCATAAACTTAGCATTTTGACGTGGCACACAAGCTGTGATCATAAAACGAGTTTTACTGGGAAGCCATGTTTTCTTCTTGTGTATCAGACTTATTTTTATTCATTCTGGGTAGTTTCCAAGCACTGTGTTAGAGATTAAAGGCAACTGCGCACCCCAATTAGCAGCCAGCTCTTTCTAAGTAAAAATATTTCTGAAGGACGAGATGAAAGTGAAATAATTTATGTTCATTAATAGTAGAGAGCTGGGGAGGGTTATTTTTCACTAAAGGGTCGTACCTTGATTTTGAGTCCCTCAAGATTTAAAACGATTGACCATGTAAAAATGAAACTTAGTGCAAAAATAACCCTCCAGGAATCGCTTTCGATAGAGCAGTCGAGCTCTGTAGTAAAAAGCATACTGACTAGTAAAACATCGGGACTGTGCACGACTCCAAGCTCTCCAGCAGAAAGTCTAGCTCTGGGGCACTAATCTCTCCGTCTTTCATGCAAAACTTTTGAACTGAAGTCGCAGTAGAGGCCGTAAAAGCTATTGCTTCTCTTTAACCAAGGCAGCAGAAAATTCACGCTGTTCTAGGACACTCAGCTGCGTGACTGAAAAAAAATCGTGCTCAGGACTTTACCATCCCTTTCAGAGTATGGCTCTGTGCGAATGTAAATCCTGCCTTATGCACTCAGTAAGTGAGTGAAGATTTTTTCCCTTCGGAGTAATATGGAGTTTATCAACTAAAAATTGAGGAAATAAATCTCGAAACTTTATTTCAGAAGTGTTATTTTACACTTGAAAGACTTGTTTTAATTTTCACATTTTCACAGAGGCCTATAAATCCTACTTTGCACCAGCTTAACCCTCTGGAAAAAAAAAATAAAAAGGAAAAAAAAGGAAAAAGCAGGGTCGCCCACATTTAAACAGCCGGGTGAACACGACCCGCGCAGCCCCGACGCGGCGGCGATGGGCCGGGCAGAGCCCCGCGCTGCTGCCCGTGCTCCGAGCGGGAGGCGCGGGGTGGACGCTGCCCAGTGCGGTGCCCACGGGCACCCCGGCCACCCGTAGCTTCGCTCGCCAGACCAGAAGCTTCGCTTCTAAGACTCTCTCCGGTACCTCGGCCGTCCTGTTCCCCCTCTGTCACCCCGGGGTAAGTCTCCGGCGACCCCCATTAACTTTTTAATGAGCGGAGTCGGGGAAGGCGAGTCACCCACCCGGGATTAAATCCCCTAAGGATCCCGTCAGGGACTCCGATGACTGATTTATTTACCGTCATTGTTTTACTAGACAACGTTCACTTCCCGAGAAACTTCGCGCGTCTCGGCTGCATATTGTTTCCAAATATCTTTGAAAATACCCATCTGCCCCTCGTTTCGCCAATCGTAACACCTCTTTGATTTGAAGGAGAGAAAGCTTAGATCCTGCCTTTTATTGAAACCAGCGAAGGACCTTGGGAGGAGAGGACGGGAGGGAGGAGAAAAGGGAGGGGGAACAGCGCTGGGGGCAGCCGTGGATCGGCATTAATCGCACATCCACTTTATCGAGAGGAGACAGTGTCGATGCGTGCGGCGCACGTCTAGGCGGCCACGGTCTCCGCATCACCTGCCTCCCGGCAGCCGAGCCCTGCGCGGGGAGCGGCGGAACTGTCGGCACCTGCGCGGCTCTGTGTCCCGCTCGTCGCCGTAGTCGAGTAGCACGCGGGATTACGGACTAGGACGAACCTACTGATACAGGTTTATCTCCGGCTCGCCGAGGCTGTTCCTTGCTTGGGCAGCCGAGGGAAAGTACAGGGACGCAGACTGGTTTCTGGGTGGAAAGCCTCGCTTTTAGAGTTGAAATTCCAGCATTTGCCAGGAAACATTTCTTCGTAAAACATTTTTTCAAAGACACACATTCCCTGTCATCTACAAACACAGCTGTGGGTGTATAGGCGTATTGACTCCTACACATAAACTGAAGAATATGCACATCTCTTCCTCCTGTAAGTGACCTTTCTGCTTCTAGAAGATTTCCCTTCTTCGGTTTGCCCTCTTCCTTGATATCCCAGCCTCTGCCTTTAAATATCAGCAACGAAAGAGTTTTTTGGGGCGAACCCTGCGGGAGACGAATTTATTCATGTGAAGTAATCCCTAACCTCTGCACTGAAAATAACACATCATAATAATTGCAGGACTGTATCTTCAGCATAAATCCGAGACCAGAGTGCAGCCCACATCCTGGTCCCTATTCCGGTGCCCCGTGAATCGGGCATTTGTGCTGGCCTATGTGAGTGCTAGTTATTCCGGGCTGGACAAAAGTCTCCATCAGCTCCTGAAGGCGTGACACTGATGGAGCGATGACAACGCTTCCTTGTGGGCTCCCTCGCTACTAGCATCAACAGCAAGCTGTCTTCAGGAGCAAGTCACTTTCGCCCGGAAAGATACATTGCAGAGAAGCGAGCAGGATGGACAGGAGACACAGGGAGGATCGCACGCGCGACCCCGCGCAGCGCCTATCTCGCTGCTCCGTGTGGTACGAGCGCACACACATACACACGGTAAACGTGTAGTGTCCGTTCTCAGGACCCACGCGAGGGATAACCCTGTGGTCGGCCGGCGGGGTTGCCCACCACCACCCCACGCAGGATGAATGCATCCCGCTGCCCACCGGGCTTTGTCCTGTCCCGCTTCCCCGCTTCAAGGATGCAGCTGAAGGGGGAGAGGGGAAGCAGGAGATCTCACCACCCGATCCAGATAGCTCAGAAACTAGTCAATACACATATGGATATTTCTCCCCGAGGTGTTGGGATGAGGGAGAAATGTTTGGCTCTTATGTTTTCCGAGCTAGCTCCTTTTTCAATGATCTGTCTGCTACGGTGTGATCCGTCTTACCATGCTATAAAGAAAATAGCACTAAATTGCTTCTCTTCTCATAGCTTTTCGAGTATCTCTCCTTCTTGCAGATTAAATGACCAGCTGCTGCGCGGAAAACACAACACTGTGAAAGGAATAAAACTCTTAAGTCCATAAAGATGAAATGTAACGAGTATGTTGAATACATAACGCTGCTATATAACAGTTTCAATTAGTTGAGTAAGTCCTCTGTAACGTCTTGTAAAGGTGTAAGGACACGTTTACAGTATAAGCAACATAATGTTCTCAACTGTACGAGTTAATTATTTCCAGATTTTTTTTTTTTTAGAAGTGAATTTCCCAAGTAAAGGCTCTGTCTGGGTATAAAACAACTCACGTATTTTCCAGCATTAAACATCTTGAGTTCGTAAGTAGAAGCGGAGGAGAGAACAGACAGCTAAATAATTAGATCGGAAGTTTAAGAGATTAAAAAAAAAAATTAAAAATCAGCCTTTTGTCTTTCGGGGAGCCGAGGTTATGGCGACCGTATCTCCTTCCCTCCGGTTTATCTCTACTCAGTAGCGACAATGCATAAGGCAATAACTCCGCCTGGCACAGACCAGGCACGGAAGGAGCTTGTGAGTAACCAGCGGCCGTGAGGGAGCGGGAAGCAGAGGCTTCTTCTCCTACAACTCACGAAATACCGACAACTTTTGCGAAAATGCTTATTTCTCACTCCACGCCTTCCAGCTTCTAGAAATGGTCAGAGTAGAGTCTCAGGAGTGTCGCAAGGTCTGTGCACGACCCCAGATCTCTGTATCAGCAGCCTTGCCCCTCTCCATCCTTCAGTGCTCCTCGCTCTGCCGTTACTCCCTCGTGGAACCGTGGCACCTTCTACTGCCAGAGGCCTGGAGCAGACCCCGGATGGGAGGTGTCGATACTCTTTTCGGTTCCTTCCTGCAGTTCCTCCAGGGCTGACTGTTCACCCTCATGTCTTTTATGCTTTAAAGGTCACGAGTATTTTGTTCGCAAAGACTTGAACTTGCTCCCACTCCCAAGTGGAGCCAAAATCTCACCTCTTCCACCGTGAGACCACTCTACCCAGCAGGACTCGTCTATTTCTAACCACCCCCCTCAAAACAAGATGTAGGAGCCCAGCTCCCTCCTGCTAGTTTTCTTTTAAAATTTGTTTAATATTTAACTATATTTTAATTTTCTTCTGAGTGCTGTAAAGTCTGAGTGGGTCAAAGCAGAGATGAAAGGGAATAACAAAGTTGGATGGGATTTTCCATGCTTAGGCCTTTCCTATAACTGAATTCAGGACCTAAAACTCCATGCAAACGGCTTAGCTTTAGCTCCTTGTGCTCCACAGCTTCCAAGACAAACGTAAGCTGAGGTTGAGCAGTGATCCCTTGGTAAAAATCAACGTAAAATTTAGTTGTCACTAATGTTGATTAGCAATAAAAAGGCCCACAAATTCCTCTCTTTTTGTATGCATTCACCCAAATTTGTCTGATTTAAAACTAAGTGCTACCAGGGGACAAAGTAAAGACTTCCAGATTTCTCTGTCACATATTTACACTATTTGTTAGAATATTTTGTTCATAATGAACCAAACTGACTTTGGGTTGTTGCGCTGCACCGAGACCATAGAGAAGGTCTGCAGATTACTTTTTTTTTTTTAAAGCAATCCATTACACCATCACTGTTTGCAGAAAGGGCACATATGCAGAAACATATATATGTACATAAAACTTGTCTAAATTCCTGTATGGCACATTATGCACGTACGTATCCCAGGAGAGGCAGAGCAGTGTTTTAACAGTGAGGAACATTTTCCCAGTCCTATGAGAAGTCTGGAGGTACCTGATAAAACTAGAATCCCAGGTGCCTTAGTTCTTTTCTTTTCTTTTCTTTTCTTTTCTTTTCTTTTCTTTTCTTTTCTTTTCTTTTCTTTTCTTTTCTTTTCTTTTCTTTTCTTTTCTTTTCTTTTCTTTTCTTTTCTTTTCTTTTCTTTTCTTTTCTTTCAGGAAAGACGAGTTTCTAATATGTGTAGGTAAAGCGTATTTGCACTTATAAGGATGAGAAGACTGGGAACGTCTCTCTGACCTGCAACTGGAATCATATATTGCTCTAAAGTAGAAATGTCAAAGTAAAGTCATTTACCACCTGGATGTCCTTGACTTGGGGCGATTAAAGTTTAATCCAAGGTGTGTGCACAGCTTTACCGTGTTATTTAAACACATCAAAGGTCATAAAAGTATTCCAATAGCATGAGTCGCAGAACAGAAAGTTTCCTCTGTGGAGAAATCCGTATTTTATTATAGCCAAAGCTCCAGTACCCTCTAAAAAAAAAAAAAAACCAAAACAAAAAAAACCAACAAACCACCACCACCA
>WEIV01006383.1:176182-222936 GCA_013390005.1 Calyptomena viridis | reverse complement strand
ACCTGATGGCTCACCCCGCGCCCCTGGCCGCCCCCAGCGCCGCTGCCTACACCTCCAGCGAGGCCCCCGCCGCCGGCATGGCCGAGCCCGCTGTCAAGCAGTGCAGCCCCTGTTCGGCCGCCGTGCAGAGCTCCTCCGGGGCCGCGCTGCCCTACGGCTACTTCGGCAGTGGCTACTACCCTTGTCGCATGACCCATCACAACGCCATCAAGTCCTGCGCCCAGCCCGCTTCCACCTTCGCCGACAAATACATGGACACCTCGGTCTCCGGCGAGGAGTTCACGTCGCGGGCCAAGGAGTTCGCCTTCTACCAGGGCTACGCCGCCGGGCCTTACCAGCCGGTGCCCGGTTATCTGGATATGCCTGTGGTGCCTGCCATCGGCGGCCCCGGCGAGCCGCGCCACGATCCCCTACTCCCTATGGACAGCTACCAGCCTTGGGCCATCACCAACGGGTGGAACGGGCAAGTGTACTGCCCCAAGGAGCAGAGCCAGCCTCCTCATCTCTGGAAATCCACCCTCCCGGGTAATACACCTGCATGGTTTCCCCTTATCCGTTCTTTCATTCCTTCCCCGCTCGCCCCTTCCGAGTATCCCGCCGGCAAGGCTACGGGATCGCCCTCCAGACTGACACTTCCCCGTCCCGCCCGCGGTCCCTGGTCCCATCCCGCCCTGGTTCGCACATGCCCCAGCGCCGCTGGAACGGCACCGGTGCCGCCCCCTGCCCCCCGCCGGCGCACGGCGCATCCCGCCTCGCCTGGCCGTCCCCGACGCCGTCCCCGGGAGAGGAAACAGCTGAAAAGGGCCGCGGGAAGGTCTATGGTATTATTTTCCATAGACTGCTGAGCACACAGCCTGGGTAAATCCCTGCAGCCCCTCTCAATCCTTCCCAGAGTCCACGGTCGGGCTACGTGGGTTTGTTATTATTTGTCTGTCTGACAGAAGCGAGCCTTTCCCTGCCTGAAAGCTGTCTGCAGCGGCCAGGAAAGAGGAGTCCCCAGTGCTGAGCCGGGCATTAGTAGCTAAACCGAGCTGGGCAGGCAGAGGAGTGCGCTGTAAATCTAACCCTTGTAACACTTGAAGATGTCCTAAGCGGTTCGAGAGATTTTCTAATGCTTGCCCGCATGGTTTTTCTGTTCTAGACGTCGTTTCTCATCCCTCGGATGCGAACTCGTACAGACGTGGAAGAAAGAAACGAGTGCCTTATACAAAGGTCCAGTTAAAAGAACTCGAAAGGGAGTATGCTACAAATAAATTCATAACCAAAGACAAACGGAGAAGAATTTCGGCTACTACAAATCTATCAGAGAGACAGGTCACAATCTGGTTCCAAAACAGAAGGGTCAAAGAGAAAAAAGTGATCAACAAATTGAAGACTACCAGTTAATGGATTAAAAATGGAGAAGCAGCAATTCAAGAGTTTCAGAACTTTTTTTTTTCGCGTTCAGATTAAAGTAATTATTAATAATAATTAAAAAGAGAAAAGACAATGAACCTCTTCTTTCAGAACAAGAGATCTGTATCTTTGGAATTATAGCTTTTCTTTTTTTTTTTTTCTTCCTTTTTTTTTTTTTTAATTATTGCTGTGGCAATGGTTGAAAATGACAGTTCTCCTGAAATCCTAAACAGCCAGCCAGTATCACTGACAGACTGTAAAGACCACATGCCCAGCCCCGTTAGATACACTTTCAATTAAGACGTGATTTTCTGAGAAACTTGTAAATACTTCTACGACCTTACTATTTGAGAGAAGACGTTTCATGGCCATGATGCGAGAGCTGGTTAACATGAGGAGGTCGATGTGGACACATGATCTGGTTTTCTTCCTTTGCAATCCAAACTGTATCTTGAATGACTGCTCAGGTAAACAATAGTGAAAAAAATTACAGTTACTGTATGTTTTTAAGCAATGCATTTAATGTCAAAAAGTAATAATAAACCTCGAAGGTACTGAATAAGGATTACAGAGACATCAATAATGAAGGAAGTTCTGTGGAGGATCTATCTTGATAGTAAATTTAAAACATCGGCAATTAGTGGAGATAGAAAGGAAAATATTTGCTTGGAGATGTCTTTCGGTTTTATTTTTTATTTTCCACAGATGATTTCTTATCATTTGAACTGGGGTTTTTTTTTTTTGGTTGGTTGGGGTTTTTCTCCTGCAGACCATACAATAGATAAATTTTAAAGGACTCTTCCCATTTTAAACCTCAAACAATCTTCAAGAATTAATATTCTAAGTGCCCGGAAATTTTTAATATTTGAATATTGGCATTTCTTTACAGTAGAAAAAAAAATCTGGGAAAAAAAATACCTAAGAACTTTGAACTGAAACACGTTTTTTCCAGAAGTATTTTGATTTATATAATCTATATTTGATCTATAAGTAATTAGTCATTTCTCCTTGTTTATTGTCTGTTATGAGGCCGCAGTAGAACGTTTAGGGATTCTTTTTACAGCACCTTTTATTCAAATCAGTTATTTCAACCAGCACATTATTTTGTTTTTATTCACTATAAGAAGCTATCTTGTAAATAAAATAAAAAAAATTCAGCGCACTGTGAAAATGTACTTATGCACCCATTTTTTTTATATATTTCTACTGAAAAATGAAAACCCAAGACGTGTAGAGGTATAGTAGTATTAATAGTATTAATAAAATAGTCACTGTAATAAAATCTGAAAGAAATGCTCTTTATTTTTCCATTCCTATGTGCATTTAGTAAGAAAAATATAATGTATCTGTCTTATAATAGTAATACTGTTGTCTTCCCTTATGTAGCTTATGTCTATAAGGTGGATTTTTGTTTTATTTTTCTTGGCAGTGTTTATCTGGGGGCAGGCACGCCTGGTAACCAGCATTTCTAAACTATAAATGTTTCGGTAATGTTGAACAGTCGTTTTGCAGCGGGTCTGGGGGCCAGGGGGAGNGGCCGCGCCCGCGCAGCATCCTGTCCGCGGGCGGGCGCTCCCGCGCGAGCACCGCCGCCCGGCCCGGGATGTACAAACATGTATAACCCACGTCGAAAATTGCAAGGCAGAGCGCAGAAGAGGTTATGCTTCGAGCTTTTTCTCTCTCTGGCAGTGACAGGACACCAGTGAAGCTGAGCCGGGGATGAAACTCGGTGCTCCCCCTGTACCCGGCTGGGGGATGCTAGTGAGGTGCTAGGAGCCGCCGGCCGGCCCGNTTCAAATCAGTTATTTCAACCAGCACATTATTTTGTTTTTATTCACTATAAGAAGCTATCTTGTAAATAAAATAAAAAAAATTCAGCGCACTGTGAAAATGTACTTATGCACCCATTTTTTTTATATATTTCTACTGAAAAATGAAAACCCAAGACGTGTAGAGGTATAGTAGTATTAATAGTATTAATAAAATAGTCACTGTAATAAAATCTGAAAGAAATGCTCTTTATTTTTCCATTCCTATGTGCATTTAGTAAGAAAAATATAATGTATCTGTCTTATAATAGTAATACTGTTGTCTTCCCTTATGTAGCTTATGTCTATAAGGTGGATTTTTGTTTTATTTTTCTTGGCAGTGTTTATCTGGGGGCAGGCACGCCTGGTAACCAGCATTTCTAAACTATAAATGTTTCGGTAATGTTGAACAGTCGTTTTGCAGCGGGTCTGGGGGCCAGGGGGAGGAAGAGCAGGGTGATACAAGCACAGCTTTGCAAACCTCGCCAGGAAATGGTGACCGGCGTCCAGCCCCTGGGACGAGGACACGCTTCCCAGCCTGCCGATGCCTCGAAGTGAAGGTGTGGGGGGGTGGCCTTCTTGGCGATGACAGCACGGGGAAGGCCCACAACCTTGACCTTGAGGGGAAAAAAAGCCGATTTGTGACCTTGACTTTTGACAGCTCCCGGCGCCGGCGGCATCCGCGGGCCGACAACGCCACCTCGTGGCGANCGACTTTGTTCGGGCACAAAGAGGAGTTTGCTTTCGCCGCCTGTCTCCTGCGGTGGTCTGTAGCTCTAATTAGAGCTATTGGGGAAACTTTACGGTACATTTAGAGGGTATCATATACCGCGCTAACTGTGCGCTTCTAGCTTTACATTTCTGAAATTCAAAAGGACCCACCTCTGAAGGGATCAGCGCAGAGCGATTTCTGACCCTCAGATCTGACTGTAACGCATTCGTGAAATAACTGACATGAAAACTACCTGCGGGAGCGGGATTTGTTTTCCAGGAGGCTTTCGTGTCGGGGGCTTTGCTCTGCATTCGGGATTTTAGCCTTTCCGCTGTGTGCGGCCACACAGAGGCTGCGAACCACTGTGGTTTCTCAGGCCGCGGGAACCCCGCGGCTGCGGAGCGTGGGAATTTCGACGGCATCCCTTTAGAGGCCGGTCAGGGACTTTTCTGAGTGGGACCTCCTGCGCTCCGCTGCGAAAATAGCTAAGGAGTGTTACATTAGTGGCAGGCAGTTTTCAGGCCATTCAATTTGGTTGTGCTTTGGGGTGACAAGGTGTCAGCTCTCTGTGACAACCACCGGCCTTTCAGCGGCCTGCGACGCCGCGGGAGGGACCATGGGTAAAGATCCACGGAGGCAACACCACCCGAGGGGACGATAACCTGTTCCTGGCGACCAGGACCTTGGGTTGCCCACGGGCGAGGGGAGCCGGGTGGGAGCCCCATCATCACTGGGGACTCAGTAGTCTCCACGACCTCCGCAGTAGCTCCGCGGCCTGGGGTTTTCAGTGCAGTTGAAGCAGGCAGAAAACCCACACGCTGGATCTACTGAAGCTGAAAGCAGTCGCTCCTCCCAGCTGTACCCTGCGCAGAAGCCTGCGGCTGTGGGCTGGCGACGGGGACCTGTTTCCCACTGGCCATACCTGCTGTCCACGGGCAGTCTGCTGCGGCGGCAGGGACGGGACAGCTACCTTTCCACCGTCCCATTGCGATGCTTTCTCCAGAAGGAGCGAAACTACCTGGTGAAAGCCACTAGTGAATTACACTTGTTCTTGCTGTTAGTGAAAAAATTTGTTTATTCCGTTATATTTCGCAACCTATATAGTTATTGCATGAGGCGCGGCAAATTACATGTACTGCAGATCGGAGTTGGAGGTGATGGGCAGGATTCAGTCCTCTGTGTCTCAGGCACGATCTTCTATTTTCAGAATGGAAGAGCCCCAGAGCGATATAACTCAGGGACGTCTTGAAAGAAACCCACAGTGAGAATATGGCCGACATTAGTATAATTGCAGCTTTTTTTGTTTTGTTTTGGTTTGGTTTGAGTTGGTGATTTTTTTTGTGAAGGTAACTTTTAATCGGAGCTAGCGTCTGAAGATTATGTTTTCACACTGAACTACCCACCGTTCAAATCTGCTAAGCATTTCAAGACTGACAGTGGATTAGTGAAAATAAATTCCCACTACTGTTCAAATAGCTCAGCAGCATATATATTACACAGGGTAAAAAGGGGAGCGTTTGACTCGCGATCGCTGGCAGGAGTAAGGTAACAATTTGGATCCTACCCTTGCTACCATGTAAGTCAGCGTCGAGGCTCTGAGGCTCTCGCAGGCTTTAGTAAGAGGAGCAGGTCGTGTTTCCTGGCCCTGCAGCGGAGCCACCCCGTCGGGGAAGCAGGATCAGACCCGGGGGGACAGAGAGAAGCCCCTCTGCCCCCCGGGGTGTCTCCTCCGGACGTTCGGCTGTGCGGCGGCCGTGTCGGCAGCTTCACCCCCGGTCCTGCGGGGACGGTCTGTCCTTTCTGACCCGCCACCTCCTCATCGGGCCCGGCTCGAGACGCCTATTGGGAAACATCCCATAGTACGAGTGGTTTGGTGAGTAAAGGCCGGGAACTCCGTGCCTTGCTCTCAGGGGCACTGTGACGAGGGGACTGAGGGAAGCGGCGGCCCCCTGCGAAGCTCTTTGCGACCGTGGAGCGATTCAGGGCACCGAGACGGGGGTGTCTGCAGTTTTCCGAGTCGCGAATGATTCACTATCTGCTGGATTTGGGCCCATTCCCTCCTTTCCGTCGTACCGCGTGTCTGCCTACTCACGGCTGCACCCACGCAGCCCTCCATGCCTCCATCCCTCCATCCCTTCGCCGGGTAGATGTGGCCTCGGAGCGTGGAGGAGAGCGGGAATGTAGGGGTGTGTGTGTGTTCGTGTTATTTATTACCTTCATTTACCGTCCAAAAGCTGTTGGCACATACATTCCCAAGTACAAATTGCTGTTGTATTACATATTCCCCTATCCAATCTGCCGCCAGCATCCTAAAATACATCCCTAATACATTTTACAAGTGAATATATCGCTAACGAAAATAATTAAGCAACGTGATACATTAACACACGACATCTGTTCCTGCATGCGATTCAGAGAGAATTTTTATTTATATTCCCCGCGTTAAAATTACGGAGAATGTTTTAAAATGGTGGGGAGGAACTAACTGTGCTTGGCTTGGTGTGTAGTTACATGTGCAAGGAGTTTGATTTGAAAATGTTTAAAAAAGAGTGCCGGAAGAAGAATATGAAAGGAAAACAAAACAAAATTAAACCCCAAAACGTATGTAAACAAAGTAGGGTCTCTATTTTCTCATCTTTATTTGAAATAAAATATTGAAATTCCCTTGAAATAAAAATATTAGGTATAAAATTTTAGCATATGTGGAGAGAAACGCAAAAGACAGAGGGAGCAAGTTTATACTGTATATTTAGCGTATTTCTTGGAGCACCCAGAGCAGCATATCGTTCCTAGTCTAAAACGCATAATATAATTGAAGACATGCACAAAAAGTTCAGTTTCACTTCGGTCTTCACTTCCTCTAGTTCACTTTCAATCTTGGATCCCGAAACATATACTTTAATTCCCAGTATCTGGAAATGTTAGTTTATAACTGCCTAATTCTTGGCGTCCTTGGTCCCTCATATTTCCCATGGGCAGAAACTGTCATGTCTTTGACGCGGACATGTACAAAAAATGTATTTTTCCCCCCATGCGAATAATCTGGTATTTAATCTATCCCCAGCTCTAGTACTTGGCAGTAGCAAAGGTGGTTTGCTATGGGAAATAAACCTTGACAGGAGCATATTTCCGAAAAAGAATAAATAGAACTGTAAAGCTTTTTTTTTCTTTTTCGGCTGCTTTTTGCTCAGAATGATTCCCACTTAAAAACCTTGGAATAGTCTCTAAAGCAAAAAGGGGAAAAACGTTGTCCTTAATATCAAAATGTTCAGAAAATCGCCCATTGCTTCCAGAACAACGACTTTTTCTTGGTGTGAGTCTGAGCGAACGGGTAAGAATCTCGACCATTAGCCTATAAATTAAAGTTATTTTTAAAAATATCAATGTCTTAAATAAAACCTCATTCCTGGTGCATTTCAACATTCTCCGTGGGCAGCACTAGCAATAAAATCAAGACAGCATTTAATAGAAAAAAAATATTGGCAGGCGCTAAAAGGCTGTTTGTCGCCATTCATAACATTTAGATGCGTTTCCATGCACTTTCATGATGATTTGGAGAGAAGGCCTTCCGTGTTCTCGGCCGGTAAAGAAGTCCAAAAAGAAGAGGGGAGAGACAACCAGGGGGTTGCTTTTCTGGGCTGGCGAGAACGTAGGGCGGTGGGCGCAGGGACGGGCCGATGCGCCCCGGCCGCGGCTGCAGGAGTCCGGCCGCGGGTGTTTCAGCCACGCCATGAGCCTTTCCCTGCCCCCTGGGCCCCCTCCCCCTTGAATGCAGTTGATTCATGAACCAGGGCACGAAATGCAAATGTTCATTAAGTCTTTCCTCCCTCCGGCCTTCCTCCCGCCTTCGCACCTCCAAAAAGGATTTTTTTTTCTCCAGTGAATAGCTTCAACATGGCGTGCTGAAAGGCAGAAGCTTTGCCCGTTCCTAGATCTGAACTGTGATTAAACATCCCCAAAGAGAGCATCTCTCTTCCTCCCGCCGCTTCCCCCTCCCTTTCCTCCCCTTAGCGTAAAGCGCCCTCTTCTACGTAGGAAAGGTCAAGTCCTACAACGCACAACCCACGGTCATTACTGTACTGTGACCCGGGGTGTACTGGGGAGGAACGGCCGGGTGTCTCGTGATCAAAAACACTGAGACTTTTTTTTTTTTTTTTCCAATCTCCTTCTCGTGCGATGGGAATCCGTGGAATTAGACAGCATTTTAGCCTCCTGCAATCGCCTTGTGTGCAAATCGCCATCGGAAATCCTAAGAGACCAGGAGAGACACAGAGAGAGGGGGAGACAGAGAAGAGAAAAATAAATAGCTATAATATTAGTAGTAATTATTACAGTAATAATCGTCATTAGGCTGCGATATCGCTGTATTTTGCCTGAAGCTGACAGGAAGGACGATATGCCCTAATGGCTAGATTTTTCTCCGTCCAAAGGCAGACCACCAACAATTAGGACAAAAAAATTATAAACCCCCCAAATAACAGCAACCCAAGTCACTGGGAAATCGAGAAGGAATGTCTGGTGGACTGGGTATATTTAATCTGTAAGGGAGGAAACAAAAAAATGTTCAATCCATCCTCATTGATCTGGAGGTCTACAGCCCAGCGCGGGATCCTAGCTGTCAGTCTCCGTGGTGATATATCTTTGCACAAGTGAAAGACTTCTGGATGCTGGGGTAAGATTTTCATGCTCTTCCTGGAAGTGGTTGAATGTTTCTCTTCTCCTCTTGCTCGGTGGTGAACTAAGCAAACAAGCCAACAGCAAACACCCACCCGGTCCCCTCGCAAAGCCCCCCGCATGACTCCAGCAAAGTCATTCGGAAGGCCTTCGTGGAGAGTTTCCCAGGCCCCTGCTTTCCCCTCAGTCCACCCACCCCATTTCCTTTCTTCCACGGTGTATGAGCCCAAAGTGCTGCTTCTTCTGCGGGGACCTGGGTGAAGGCAGCTGCGTGGACTGATGCTGATAGAGCCGAAGAGCCGGCTGAGAAAAGTAAGACCGCTTCTCTTAGCTTGGTTGCCGGGTCCACGTTTCCCAGGGATGCTACTTCCCATTCTAGCATAGGTGGGAAGCAAAGAAGCCTCTTGGCAGGAAAGTGAGCCGAGGGAAGCAGGGGTCAGAGCCCAAGACGCGAGCAGACTTGCAGATAGAGCTGCTGGTTGCTTGGCTTTGTGCTGCGCTGTGTTGTCTTGCAGAGTTGGGTTAGGCTGCGTGGAAAAGCGCCTACTGGATTTTATCCCCGGTTATCTTATTCCCATGTGCTTGGCTCTGAAATTATTCTAATCATTAAAGTGCCGGGGAGGAAGGTGTACGGCTGTGTGTGGAAGAAAGACGGGGAAGAATATTTAACCTGTCTACTTTTCGCCATTGTTTGTGCGTGTCTAGAGAGAAAAACGCCAGCCGGGTGTTGTAACGTGCCAGCTTAAATTAATCGGAATGTCGTCGTAATTGCCTTGATTTTAATGCACTAAGCAAAGTGCTTTCGTTTATTCCTGATAGTATAAAACGGCCTATATAGTCGGCTTGGATGAGGAGTAATGGAAAAGCAGGCTATTTTAAACCTGGCTTTAGCTTTCGAGATGCTTTCGAGGTGCAGGCATAAAAAAATGATGGTTTTTAATACAAAGAAGTCTTGGATGGACTTCCTCTCTATCTAGTGGTTGGTTTATATTTAAATATGTGGGGGTTTGTAAATACCGTGCTGTACGAACACTTGATGGGAAATTAAAACCGAAAGAGAAAGAACGAGTAATCCCTACACTCCGCCTGGTCCGATTCGGGGTGTTTTGCCCAAATTCCCCTGGGCTGTGCAGTGTGGATCTGTCGTGCTTATACACCACAGTTTCTGGAAGAAATGATATTAATGTTCGCGTTCGTTGAAAAGTCGGGAAAGGAAAATAAGCGTGACCATGAGCAGGCTTCCACTCCGGCATAGGCAAGAGCAGCCATATTAGGCTTAGAGAGCTGTTTTTATGGGTGTCTTTGCGTGACATACGAGAGAACAGACAAGAAACAATCCTTACAGAACCAGCTGAGCTGTACGTGGACATACAATTGCATCCGAGACTGCAGCACATATTTTAAGCTCATGCTATACAAACAGCTTCCTAGAAAGGTTACACAAGTGCAGGTATCTTAATACTATACAATTCTAATAGTCCATCACAATACGATGAACTTTGAAGTTGTTGATTTCACAGCCTCAGTACAGTGATACTTCCTGTACCCGCCCCCTAAAACAAGCATTGATGAAGAAATGTCTTTACTTCGATGGGTTTCATGATATGTGAATAAGGCTCTCCCATAAAGTTAGCAAGAGTGGTACAGTAAAATCTGATGTGTTCCTTGGCGAGCTGGGCAAAATAATTAAATAAAAAATTGAAATACCTTTATAAATCATTGTTAAAATTCATTGTGCATTAGAGAGAGCCTTATATCCTATAAAATTCAATTTAGCTTAGAATCCCAGTCAATTATCTTGACGTGAATTTCTATGTCAAAGTGTGGACCTCGACATCACAGGAACAGTCTAGCTACGACATGCTGGTCTCGGCGTGTGAGGCATTTCACCTTCTGTAGCTTTCTGCTCTTGATCTAGAGGGCACATTATGCATCTCGTAACTCTTATGTGTTGTTTGCGTCCTGAATTTGTAGGCAGAAAAATGCTCGTTTGTCAGAGGCAATGCGGTAGGATTTTTTTTTTTCCTCCACAGAATATATTTCCTGGATTAACAAACCTAAGGTCAAGTTCAAGGCATCAATTATAGCAATACTTCTAAATGTAAGTCTAGACGAGAATGTTTCGGGGAACTTTTAGTTTTGTTTTGTTCGGGTTTTTTTATTTTATTTTTTTATTTGTAGAATAAAGTGGCACTCTCGGTTACGGGTGAACTTAGCATGGGAACATCTCCTGGGATATGGCCGTCCGCAGGGATAACTATGTCGTTTAATAGCATCGCACTTTCAAGGGATCACTGGGGATGTTTCCCTAAACCGCTCCGCTTAATTCTTCATAAAATACATTGACACGAAAAGGGACTGGTACCTACTGGTTACTACAAACGGTGCTAACGACACGGTGCTTTGTGGGTCGGGGTGGGAGTCGGTGGAAAGTGCCTGCTTTTCTGTATCGGCGGGTTATAACCAAGGAAATTCGCTTTCTCACCAGTTTAGAGCCTGCTGTTGGCTCTAGACACTCCTCTCCCGCAGATTAAGTTTGCCAGAAGTCTCTTGCACCTGTATCTGGACGTATGGGGGGGGGGCGGGGAGGGGGGAAATGAGTGACTGTGTGTACGTTTTCATGTGTCGGAGAAGTCTCAGAGAGTGTTCAAGGGGAGAAAAAGAGACATTTATACAAGCATCGTCGGTCAATCAATTTCTGATATACGAGTCCGTCTGAGAAAATACCTTCTTCACGTCTGCCTTATTGCCAGACCCGCCAACATTGTCTTTCAGGAGCAAGCTCTGAGCAGTAAATATATACAACAATTTAGAGGGGTTCAGTGCCCTGGCACCCCGGCGCGCAGGGCTGGAGAACCTGGGCATGAGGAGACACGGTGTTGTGGGAAACTCCCCGCGTTTTGGGAAGGGGCCGGGAGGCTGTCATAACAACAAATCGTTTGTCTGCTAACGGGCAAGAAAATAGCTGCCCAAAACATGAAATTATCTATCTGGAAGAAGCTTCGTCTCTTGGAAAAAAAAAAGAAAGAACAAACCGCGATATTTCGTCTTGTTGCAGCTATCAGAGTCAGGGGCTGCCTTCAAAAAGAGCCCTCGGATGTTCATTAGCGCAAAGGGTTGTAAAATATCATAACTGGTCACCGACAACGGGTAGATCTCTGTAGATCCGTAGTCATTTAAACCTAGTACTCAAATTAGACGGGAGGCTTGGTGGGGAAAAAAGATCAACCACCCTCTCAAGCTTTTCCATCTTAGCAACTTAGAAAGACACTGAAGGTGACAGAGGGGAGGAAAGGATTTCGGTGATAGATATTAAAAAATAATCTAAAATATTCTACGCCCAGATGGGTGTTCAGTGAGGTGTTCAAGCCTCTGAAATACTGTAATGCGCTAAAAAAAAAATCAGAATAACATTGACTTGAATCCTGTTTACATCTGCTCCTTCTCTTTACGTGTATTTTGCAGTTTCCTAGCAAAATCACAACCATACACTTTCAGGTTTTGAACAATAATTAGTCTGTCCCGTGTCACAGCAAGGAGTTTCCAGTTCACCGAGATAGGTATATGTATAATCACCTATTATTTAAATTATTTAGGTAACTATTGTAGCACTACAATCTATTGCAGATTTAGTTAAAATAAAATAAAAAAAAAAAAAAAAAAAAAAAAAAGAGGTGGCTCTTTTGTACAGCTCCTTTCCATACAGATAAAACAGCAAACAGAAAAAGACGGCTTTTAAGAACTTCTGAGTCCGAAATATTTAAAATGCAAATAATAAGCACATTTTTCTGTTTCTGCTTTCCTGGCAAATTTTGCAACGAATTATCGCCTTGTGCCCCTATTTTCATTGGTAAAGGTGGGAAGGAGGTGCGCTTTTCGTTGTCAACAGCGTTGCGAATTCCCTAATGCTACGTTTCTCTAGTAAGCCTTTATAGACTGTAATCAACCCGCATTTTTACAATACACTGTCCTAATTCCTAAGTTATTTTCTCCTGCTGGAGTTGTAAGACCCCTCACCCTTCCAATACAAGAGGAGAAGAGATTGAAGCCAGCGATCCTGTAATATTTTAATTAGCTCCTCTTGACGCAAATTCCTTCTAGCACATGTTTCTCCTGTTAATTAGAGACACCCATCCTACTGGCAAGGTAAATGGTCGACTTCAAACATTTTTCAAGCAAAACTCTGTACAAAAAGACAACAATTTAGATACAATACAACTTGACCTTCTGGAGAAGCAGCAGTCAGTTAAACAGTTCCTTTTGCACGCCATCTGTATATGTAAAAGCTAGGCTACCGAGGCGTCCTAGTTCTGTTTATATTCATCCAAAGAAGAGATGTAGTTTTTTTTCCTCTCTTTGTTTAGTTTAGCTATGGGTAACAGTCTCCCCACCTCTTGGCCACGCTTCTCCTTTGCAAAACCGTCCTGAAGCAGAGGTCCCAATTTCAGAGCGGTTTTACCCTCTCTAATCCGGTCGAAATACATGGGAAGGCGTAACGAATGCATTTTGCTTCTCCAAACGAAATGCCTGCCTTTGTTTATGTTGTTCTCAGTGAGGTTAGCGAGGGGAAGGCTCGGTTTTCCCCCTTCCTCAACGCGGAAGTTCCAATTACTGTATTAAAAGAGCAATTCAACATCAGACCCAATAATCAACATTGATAATGGTGCTGAACACAGCAACTTAACAGCAGGCTCCCTGCAATTACCCACACATTCCGGTGCTTTAAGCGTACATTATCTCTGTTTCACTTAACAGCAAATAAAGCAGAGAACAGCCTGTGCTTTGGGTGTCTACTCGCTCCCAGACGAGCTGTGCCCCTCTCAGCCTTCCCCAATCACCCTCCCCTCTTCTTGTGCAGGCAGAACTTGGAGGCATTTCGGGGTCCTCCTGCATCACAAACCCGCTTGAAGAAATAGGCTGCCTGGTTTGGAGAAGTGTGCGGGGGGGAGAGTTCGAGCGATTCAAAAGCAGGCATCGGGGCTGCACGTGTGCAAACACATATATGCCCAGACACACGCACACCCGCGCACACACACTCCTATTTCCAGTTGCCTTCTCTTCCTTCTTGCCTTAATTTCCCTTTGTTTCCCAGAGGCAGCCCCGACCTCTGGCACGGTGGAGCCTCGCACGGCGCCGCAGCCCCGGCTGCAGAGAGGAGTGGGAAAGAGCCTCATACAAACCTGTGCCAGCTCTGCTCCCCATTTCTAGCCCCAAGGTTTTAAATTTATTGAAATGCAAGAGAGAGCTGCAGTGAGTCCGAGGAGGTGGCGTCCCACGATTAGGCGTTGGGTAGCTCTGTCATGTCTGCTCTGACACAAGCTGAAGTTGACTGCCAAAGTGCTATAAAACCGCAGGTCAGTCTAGAACTGTTTTCGGTTCTCCTAGACGCGCCGTGTTCAATTATAGCCTTAAAAGCCCTAATACAAGTGCAAGAATTTGTTTGCCATCACACAGAGGCGGGGCGAGGCTCGGCAATGGTGGCGCCTTTGTTATCTCAAAGTCACTGAAACCCTTATACATTCCTTTTTGTTCGAAGGGAGGGGTGTCTGCATGTGTGCAGGATGTGGGGAGAGGTTTTTCATCGACGGAATTGAACGCTGGAGGTATACTGGGAAAATAACCAATGTTAGGACACCAAACGAGGGCTTCCGACCCCCCACCCACACACCCCCCTCCCGCAAAAACTGGAGGGAAAGTAAATGCGACCAAAATTACAGCGTTAAGGAAAAAGCCAACCAGAACTCTTGCACACCTCTCCCCACCTCAAATGGGGGGTCGTGGAGAGAAAGGGAGAGAGAGAGGGAAAACCCCCAAATCCTTTTGCAATCCCTACACGACACTGTAGTCTTCTGCTAGCGGTTTTGACGACATGCAATCTATTTCCAGCCACTTTCCAGCAAATACGTCAAGCTGGAAGATTAATTCATTAATTTCAAGTTCAGCTCACAGACATGCAGTAAGCATAAGAAGTTCTTGTAGAAAAACAAAATAAAGAGTTCATTACAGGGATACGTCCAGAGCATTTGATTTGTGAACAGTAACCCTTGTAAAATAAGAAAAAGGCATATAAACGTTAATGCTAATAAATTAGTTTACTCCACTACAAAGTAATTACTTGATAATATTGAATTTACAGCTTGAATTCAAACGCAATAGTTAACTATAATGTAGGGGAAATACATAATGAGAATATTTTCTCTCTGCACAACATGATTAGATTTGTTATTGAGTCGGTTACGATAAGCTGAGCAATAAATAAACAAATCGATGTTGACATTTAAATACCGAAGATCTCCAGAATTTACTAGAGAACTTTCTCCGGATATATAAATACTTCCACAGCATTGCAGAGGAAGAGGGGGGAAAATCCAAATATTATTTCCTTGACATTTTCTTCTCCTTTCCACTAGACTCACAAGTACATGGAGGCATGGATGTTGAACTACATCTGATTGCCTAAAAGCACCGTTTTCAGAATAGTCTTTTGCCGTTCTGTTTTTCTATTTTGATGAAATCCACCCGGAACCCAAATATTTCTTTTCCGAAATCGAGCATCAGAATAGCAAAAAAAAAAAAAAATTTCCGAGAGCTTAGGGATGTCCGTGCCTCAAAAGGTGCTGTATTCTTTGGCGTATTTCTCTGTTTTCTTTGGCTCTGCACATTCGGTGGGGTGTGCATTTTTATTGGCAGAGAAGTCCTTTTTAGTTTCTGCCCCGTACAATCCGCTTTCTATATCATCCCTTTCATGCAACAATAGTAAAAGTTTAACCATGTTTTTAAAATGGGTCTCACTGGGTCTCAGCCTTCAGCGACGGTAGGAAGCTAAATGGAAAGTATCTCGGTACGGCGGGTTTGTTTCTAGGGGTTAACAGTATGTCAAATAATTTTAACCAGGCTTCTGGCAATTAAAGTCGGAGCATTTGTCAAGACGAGGTAGCGCAATATCCACTGGTTTTCCAAGTATTTAGCGGCAGGGTTGAGGCGGAGAGACCAGCAAACAGTCTTTAGCTCCGTGGTCTGCACTGTAAAGAGATTTCTGGCTTTGCGAGTGAGGCAGGGAACGATTTGGAGGGGGTGAGGAGGGAGAACCTGTGTCCTGGGAACCCGTCATTGTTTACTACCTTCAGTAAAGCCTGGTTGAAGCCGCGCGGGGTATTTGAGGTTAATATGTAAGTAAGGGAAGGAAGACACTAAGGGCTTCGGAAGTGAACATGAATGCAAGCATGTAATCTATTCACCATGAAAATCAGTAAAGACTTGACCCTGGCACATTCTTCCTAGGAAGGTTTCCAGAAAAAACATGAAGGGGGAGGGCATTTTTTTTTTTTTTTTGAGAGGGACAGAAACCTAAACCTAACTAAAAAAAAAAAAAAAGACAAAAAAAGACAAAAAAGACGCTTTCTTCAAGAGCCCTCCCTTCTCGGAAGCAGTCTTTCAGAAGAAACCGTGCGTGCATCTCTACAGTGCCCTCCTCAGAGCCTTCCAGCGAGCCGCCGAACGCCCCAGCAAGCACACAAACAAACAGAAAGGTCTCACCTAACCCCGGGGGGAACTGATAAGCCTCTCTGCTCCAGAGCCAGAGGGTGCCAGGGGCGGCTAAGTCTGGGGCAGTGGCAGGGCGGCTGTGTGTCCCCCAGGGCTCCCCCCCGGCCAACCTGTGCTCTGCTCGCCCCTGGGCGCTGGCGACGAGCTGTTGCTTTCCCCCGCGACGGCCACAAAGGGAGAGGGGCCCGGGCTCGCCGCTCGTCAATGTCAACGTCGGGCCACGTGACCGCACCTCCCTGCCGCCGCCGGGAGAGCTCTCCACGTCAGCCTACGTCTCCCCATCTCTTACTTCACGGATCTGCTTCAAAGGGGCAGCTGCGTTAGAGAATCATGTTAAGCTCAGCTAATGCGGAGAAGCCGAGGTAGCCCTAATGATGGATTTTGATGAGCGTGTTCCTTGTTCCTCTAACATGTATTTGCCAAGTTGTACTTACTACGTCTCGGGTCCTGATTTTTCCAGCCTCCCTTCTTTTTTGCCCCAAACCCCGTCTTCTCGCCCTATGACATACTCCTACTCCTCCAACCTACCCCAGGTCCAACCTGTGAGAGAAGTTACCTTCAGGGAATATGCCATTGATCCCTCCAGTAAATGGCACCCCAGGAACAATCTGCCCCACTGCTACTCCGCAGAGGAGATCATGCACAGAGACTGCCTGCCTGCCACGAACACTGCTAGCATGGGCGAGATGTTCGGCAAAAACACAGCTAACGTCTACCACCCCAGCACCAACGTCTCTTCCAATTTCTATAGCACTGTGGGCAGGAACGGGGTCCTACCCCAGGCTTTCGACCAGTTTTTCGAGACGGCTTATGGCACAGCGGAAAATCTGTCCTCGGCGGATTACCCGGTGGACAAGAGTGGTGAGAAGGCGCCCGCAGCCGCCGGGGCGGCGGCGACAACTTCAAGTTCGGAGGGCGGCTGCGGCAGGGCGGCGGCGACGGCGACGGAGAAGGAGAGGAGGAGGCGGCCGGAGAGCAGCAGCAGCCCCGAGTCATCTTCCGGCAACAATGAGGAGAAATCCGGCAGTTCCAGTACGTATAAAGGCAGCGCCGGAGCGCTTTTAGGAAAGGCAGCTTGAAATCTAGCGCACCGCCGCTGTTAAATTTTTATATGCTGTTTTATAAGCATATAAGGTTTATGAAGGGCCTTTAGATTTCCCCCAACAAAACTTTGTTATAAAAGGCGAGATCACGTGTTTAGTGCTGAAATTGGCCGTGAAATACCCACCGGGCGATNTTTTTTTTAATAATAATAATAAAAGAAAGAGTTCCTTGGTCAACTCTCGAAAATATAATAACGTCCGTTCGATGCCTGTAAATTCGGCAGGAAAAAAAGGAGATCCCGAATCCTTTGATATCAATGTAATCCAGTGATTTTATAAAAGCCATGTGTTGCACCAGAAGTCTAGTTAGAAACTGAATTCAAAGCCTTCGCTGTTTTAACGATTGCACTAGAACAGCGTTTAACAGATAAAGTAGCCGCCTGAACTGTAGCAATATATTAAAAGAAGCAAATTAACCTAAAACTGGCCTTTTTGTCTAAAGGAAGCCATTTTACTAAGGCACTGTGGCAATTACGTGTTGCCTTCTGTCCAACAGTTTGTTACTTACAATTGTTATTCAATCTGTCAAAGTCTGATTTTTTTATGTGAGCTTTTTAAAAGGCAAAGCTAGTATACAGCCGGGAGAAAAAATACCTCGACAATGAACTGTACCAGAAAAGGAAGCTTTTAAAGGGATAGCTGTTACGTTTAATGTAAAGAGTTCCTGAACCCTGAAACCTTTTATATTCTGCTTAATGAACTTTAAAACCGTAATGGCTAATCGAGAGGAGAATACCTCGATTCGTGGAGAGCGTGCTTGAAAATAGCCTGCTGAGGGAGAAAGAGACTCCTCAGCCTTGGGCTCAGAGGCTTTTCCTCTGCTTGGGACGTAGAGCCAGGACTAGGCCAGGGTAGAGATTCCAAGCGGGTACGAGCCCGGGACGGGCTGGGCGTGGGGTCCCCCCTCCCGATCAGCGCTGCCCGCTGCAGGCAGCCAGGTGATGGCTGCTCCCTGGGCAGCTCCGCGTGCGTGGTGGCGCCCGGCGGAGTAGCTTACAAAGGCTTTCCTCCGGCTCGTGAAATCCGCAGGAACCCCCCGCCACCACCTCTTCCTCCGGCCGCCCTCCCCGCGGAGGAAGCGAGGCCAGATTCCCGTGTCTCGGCAGAGGTTTCGCCCTGCACGCTGCCCGGGGCTGCGGCGCTGCAGGAGTCGGAGAGTCCCGGCGGGTCCCGATCCCGGGCTGCACGCACCCGCCAAGGCGAAGGGCTGGCGCCAAGCCCCGGACTTGCCAACGCCGGCCCCGGAGAGGGCAAAAGGCGTCTTTTCAATATTAATATATTTTGCCTGAATGTCCCCCATCCTTCCTCAGCCCACCCCTCCGGCCACAGTCGGGTCTCAAATATTTCTGCCTTTTTTCACTCCACAGGTGGACAACGTACGCGTAAAAAGAGATGCCCATATACCAAATATCAGATTAGAGAGTTAGAAAGGGAATTCTTCTTCAGCGTCTACATAAACAAAGAGAAACGCCTCCAGCTGTCCCGAATGCTCAATCTGACCGACCGTCAAGTCAAAATTTGGTTTCAGAACAGAAGAATGAAAGAAAAAAAAATTAACAGGGACCGATTACAATATTACTCAGCTAATCCACTACTTTAAAACTCATAGCTTTTTTCAAGATGAGATCAAATTCAGATTTCGCCCTTGACAAGGTCAAGCCACGGGGTTACGTGGAGGAACAAGGTGTGTATCTGACAGGACTAAAAGAATCCAAGGTTTTACACACATGTAAGCCTAGTCTGGAACTGCAATGATGATTTTTTTATATATAAATTTACATATCAACTGGAATCGATTTGATTTTGACACACATGGGATCCATTTCTAAACGTGCACGTCACCTCTGAGTGCAAAATCTATACCTCTTACCTTTCCAGGCACTGCGGCTTACCCTGCCACCACTTTCGGCAGGCACAGGCAGGGACAGTACCGCTCCGTCCCCGGACTCGTCCACCCTCTGTCCTCTCTAGCCCCTGTGCTGCTGTAGAAAAGCTGTCTGGAGATCGCCAGGTCGAATTTAGTCAACCAGGACCACTGCAGAATATAAACTCTGAAAAATAATCTTTTGTTCTTCTTTAGCAGAAAATGTCTGGGTTAGAGGCAGATTTAAAATGAGAATTTTAAATTTAATTGAGAATTCATGGATTTAAAATGAGAATTTAAGGACATACACATACACACACATAGAATTAAAGGAAGGAGAGATGTCATGCCTACACCTTCGCAAAGCCAACCGCTAGTAGTTGTAATATGGGTGTAGCGATGGTTATAATAGGGTTTCCTTTGGGGGTATGGGAAGGAACGGGGCGAGGAAAGAAAGAGAACTAAATGAAAGACAATTATTTACTTTTTTAAATCAGGTATAAATTCGCCATATATCGTAAAGAAACAATCACTAAAAATAAAATTAGCAAATTTTAATTAGCTCTCGTTTTATTTATGACAACAGACTATGCGTTGCCATCTTTTCGGAGACAAATCATACATAAATGCTAAAAATAAAACGTCAAAAATGTGTGAATGTCAACGTTTTAAAAGAAACAACTCCATAAAGGAAACTAACATTCTGGCTTCTGGCTCACAAACTTTCTTCAGGAAATACCTGTGGAGAACGACAGTTTAGCAAATACCACACAACACTTAATTGAAACTTGGAGTTGTGCAATGCACTAACATTGGATCATTAAAATAACTCGATCACATGTTCGTTTAAAGGCTGTTAGTGAGGAGTTCAAATAGAAGCCAAACAATGTAAATATGATAATTTTGTTGTTGTCTACTTTAAATGGCATGAGATCTACTTTGTTGCCCAGTCGACATATGCAAAGAATGGAGAGTTGTTTGGACTTATTTTAAATATCTATAAATATATATATTTCCCTGCAGGAACCAAAGCGTGAAAAAAAATGCAATTTAAAAAACAGAGAGAGGAAAAAAAGGAAAATATTTAAAATTCTATATCAGTTTACGAAGGGTACAGTGTTCTATCGTTAAGGTAATTTGCTGTTGAGAATATCTGAATGTATATTTCATACAGGAACAGTGTTTTACAAGACTTGTAAATAATTAAAAAAAAGAATCATTACCTATTTTTGTTCAAATGCTTTTTTTCCCCCTGTTTTTTGTTTGGGTTGTTTGGTTTTTTTCCCCCAATTGTTCCTTTGGGACTAAAGGGTGTGGGATTTCTTTACATGTGCAACACAGTGATGATAAGAATGTTTTTGATTAATAATTTTTATTAAATGGATGTAATTTCTTTGTCACAGTTCACAAAATGCAATATCTTTATATGATGTCACTGTTTTCAATATGTATCATCTATATGTATATACAGTTTTCTTTTAATATGCGAAAGTGTTTGGTTGCATGTATACAGTGGAAGAGCGCACAAAGAAAATAAAAAAAAATTGAAACTTTATATTTTTACTCTGGTGTTACATTACTGCACGTTCTTTTACCCAATGTAACTCGAGGACCCAAAATTCCTCAGGAGCTTGTTCAGTCTTTTAGGGCGAATTGCTCTTCTTTTGTGAACTTCACCATTAAATTTTCTACTTTGGAGTTAACAAGTGAACCTAGGCTTGTTCAAGCATCGCTTCAGTGGGTCACAGGAAAAGGAAAATGAAGCGTTTTCATAGCTTGGTGCGTGTTGGGCCTTTTCCTTATCCTGCCAAAGCCGGCAGGGCAAGGTCTTATGCTCGAGGGCTTGATGTTCCATTGCTGATTGCTCCCCGCCACATGTGTCCAGGAGAAATGTTTGTGGTAGCATTTGGAGAGCATTATATCAGGCCACACGAAAGGGAAGGTCCAAGCCAGCCGATGGATGTGGACAGAAGCTGGGAGCCCTAAGAAAATTGTTGTCTTTGGGGAAAAAAAATTATGCATGGCAGTGTGGTGGAAATGGACTGTTTGAAATTGTCCTTGATCTCCAAGGCAGGGAGGGAGTGGACTGAGGCAGACGGCAGGATGAGGGGGAGGAGGGCTGGCGAGAGAAAGTTGAACAGTGTGGGGGAAACCCCCAAACAATAGCTGACTTAGGAATGTGTTTTAGGAAGAGTGCTTGAATCTTTAATGTTGACCCTAATCCTAATCAGAAGAAGAAAGTACATTCTGTTTTCGAGTTGTTTATTGGCTTTGAACTTCTGTATTGCTTGGACATCACCCATAACCTTGAGGTGAAGGACTTACTGACTTTGGGCCTTTGTCGACCACCACCACCCAACCAGACAACGTTTGCCCAAAGGGAATGCTGAAAAGTGAGAGAGAGAAGAGGGGACTTTGTTTGGCTTTTTGTTTGTCTAGTATGCAAGGGGAAATGCCAGTTAAAAGGAGACAGATAGATGGACGGACAGACAGCGGGAGAGGGACAGAGGGAGAGATGGATGGATGGATGGATAGCTGAATGGCAATGAAAGTTAAGCCTACAAGCTTCCTTTCCTGGTTAAAAATTAACTGGTATTCAGAGCCAATCCCAGACACGGTTAAAACATGGAGTTTCTGTGGTCGATTTCCTAGCCCAATAAAATTGCATCCTCTGTGTTGCTGTGACATTGTGGCCATAAAAACTGCCCGTGACTTGTCCGCTCGCCTGTACCAAATGCATCACTATAAAGGTAGCGGAGGTTTGCCCAGAGGTTTTTACACCGAGAGGTGAACGACCACTGCCGTCCGTCGCCGCCGCCGTCCTGCCGTGGGGCCCTGGCGGGCAGACGGACGGACGGCGGTTGCGGTTTAGGGGCTGCTTTGCCACAAGATGGCGATCTTCAGATCAATGTCAAAGCCGCCCCGGGCTAGGGGAGCAGCCCTGCAAAGAAAAAAAAAAAAAAAGAAAAAGAAAATCTTGGCCTTTGTTCATTTTGCAGCCCTGGAGCCACACGGGTAATTATTGCACTTACTGGGGTCCGCGGTACGAAACGCCTCTCGGGATGCCGGGGGAGGGGGGAGCCGCAGGGCTTCTCGGTGGAGTTAAAGCTCTGGGATTTGGGTTAGGAAATACACGAAGGTAAGTGTTTTACACATCTACCCAGTATGGAGAACGGTGAGGAGTGTGCGGTGACTGGAATGGTACCCTGCCATCTGGTGTGGCCCTTGTCTCAGTCGCTGAGCACCGCGGAAAAGAACTGTAGGGAAGGGAAGGCATGTAAAAAGTTGATGGTTAGGATGTGAAATAATATAGAAAGGACTTTCTAACTTGCAGTTGACCTTTTATTTTCTCTTTGTTTTGGCCAGCCGCGTGGAAAATACACGTTATTTGGAAATATGTTTTTCAGAGTAACTTGTAGCTTCCTTCCAGCTATTTAAAAAAAAAAGTAAAGAAAAGTGTAGCATTGGAAATATTATGAAACTTGACATTTATGTGTGGAACAGTAGGTGTCTTCAATCAAATAGATCTATGGCAACACAGTCTGCAAATGACAGACAATTCTGACGATCTTATTAGTCTTGAACTATAGTTTAGTTAGGGTCGTTTGGTAACTTTAAATAGTACTCTGCTTCCTTGCAGCTGGACACACATTGTGGTAAACAACTTTTGACATACTCATGCTAAAAACTATAAATGTGATTGCATATTAAGTCAATGTTCGTGCAAGACAAGATTTCATCTTTCTTTCTTTCTTTCTTTCTTTCTTTCTTTCTTTCTTTCTTTCTTTCTTTCTTTCTTTCTTTCTTTCTTTCTTTCTTTCTCTCTCTCTCTCTCTCTCTCTCTCTCTCCCTCTTCTCCTCTTCCCCTCTCTCTTCCCCTCTCTCTTCCCCTCTCTTTCTCTCTCTCTTTCCCTCTTTCTCTCTCTTTCTCTGTCTCTCTCTTTCCCTCTTTCTCTCTCTCTTTTTCTCTTTCCCTCTTTCTCTCTTTCTTTCTCTCTTTCTCTCTCTTTCTCTCTTCTTTCTTCTTTCTCTCTTTCTCTCTCAGCACATGTGCTGTAAACAAACAATAGTCTCACATTCTCTTGTGCTCAGGGCTGCTCTGGGTTGTAGCTTTGAAACTCTATCCTCGCTACGAGTATCCCTAACTTCAGGTTATTTTTCATGCCCATAAAATTTTCACATGTTTTTGTTATGTCTCCATTTGAGAAGGGAGGGAGAGAAGATGGTATTACATGAAGGAGATACTAGTTTGGCTACATATTTTAATACACGTTTTTCTTAGGAGAGAGTTTTAGATATCTGTCCGGAAAAATGAAAAATATTATTTTGTCCTTGCTCTGATACGTAAAGTAATGTGACTTGCCCGCAGTATTTTTTTAATTGTGCTTCCAGATAACTGTTGCAAATGTAGTTAAAAGCGCATACTCCGTCGGCAGAGATCAGTTTTTAGATGATTATCGGAACCTATCGATTTCATCCAAGATGCTCCATTAAAAGCTCGGGGATGTTGATCCCTTTTGGATTCATCTCAGCAATGCCAGGATGTGAGAAGCCACGTGAGAAGCAGGGAGATTTGAGGGTCCCTTTGCAACATTTCATTTTATACCAGTCAAGTTAAACTCCGCATATTTGATCAAATATTTATTTTTCCCCTTGTTTCCCTGCCCCATTCAATACTCTGCTGAATAAATCAAAGGGACCCCAACAGCAGTTAAAGCGCCCTCTGGTTACGAATTGTTTACTGACGGCCGCGGTCATAGGATAATATTTAAAAAAAACAAGCTTGTTTCTTACAATAACTGTTTATTATTTCACATTATTTGGGTTTGCATGTTTTGGAGGGGAGAGGCGAAGCCAACTCAGTGTCTACACTGTGTTTAATTAATCGTGTACTCAACTTCATCTCACATACCACATCCAAACCACTGGGAGGCTTTTTCATAAGCTCTTTGGGTTTGTGTTTTGTTGTCCTTTTTTTTTTTTTTTTGTTGGTGTCACAGTCTTTTCATTAAATGCTCTGAAATCGAAACTTCAGGCCAACGTGTGTGTCCGAGAGCCAAGATATTTGTATATGCATCCGGATCCTATTTAAAGGAAAGACAGCTACAAAAAGGGAGAAGGGCTACAGTTTCAAATGCTTAATAGAGCTGTGTGGCCCATCTCTCCCAACAGAAGGAGTACACTTAAAAGACGGACTTGGGTATGTAATATTTTCCACAAACATATATAACCCGATACCGTTGTTGCTTCTGCACGGTGTTTGGGGCTCTCTGGACAATAGAAAGCTCCGTTGTTTTCGCCGGTGCCGGAAAATGGATAGGAAATAAAACCCTAATGAATTGGTTTGGGTGTATTTTGTCCTGCTGCACACTAGAATTTGAAGCTCGCCAGAATTACTTGCAAAATATGTTCCTAATCCAAATCAGTAAAACGATACACATATAATACAAAACATAGTTAAGAGAACAAGCCTCTGGATGGCTGGAATAAAATTAAATCACAGCCTAATTTTTAACAAGATAATCCACCAAAACAAGCCAACCCTCCCAGCACCACCACCCGCGTGAAAGAATTTCTAGTAAAGATAAAATTAGTGGGGCCATCATTTGTCACCTAACTTGGCACAGATGCAGTTCCTAAACATCCTGTCTGAAAGCCGCCTTCTTTGGAGCAAATCCAGAAGGAAAAAAAAAAAAAGTGAAGGAATCTGGCACACACGCACGTTCCAGACAACTGACAGTTCCAATATTAAATAACTATAGTCTGATCGCATTAATTTTTGGAGCTGTACAAAACGTAGTCCACGGCTGTACTCTCAGATAGGCGGCGCATGCACTCCTGCACAGACTGCAAGGCCGTTTACGTTTTCACAAATTGCAGCTTACCCGTGTCTACAAATAAAAACATATTTTAATTAGCTCACAAAATGCGTCTCTGGATTAACAGCGCTGATCTTTTTGGTTATACAGGCCAATAATAAAAAGATAAATCACGGTTTAACACGGTACATTTTGAGATTTCCAGTCAGAGTTTGCTTAGGCTGAGCTGTCGGTTTTTATTTATTCCCTTTTTGTTTTTAATTTTAGTTCAACCAATAAAACGGCTTAACGACGCTATTAATGCATCTATTATATTTTTCTTAGATCAATAAAATTTTATTTTGATAGTATTGTCTATGTGCGCCGTGAATTTAGATTCTCCAAGAAAGCACCTTCTTGCTGGCTTTGATATTTATCAGAATTTTATTTGCTCGGTTTTATAGACCCTCGGATAGCTTTACTTACAGAAGTAGAATTAAAAAGAAAGTAATTCTCGTCCCCTGGCGTCCACAATATTCTTTAAAATTTCTTTTAAATAGGGGTTAAGTTCCAAGGGACACATTGTTAAGCGCTGGTAAAGCAGTAGCTACACCCAGCGCATGCCAAATTAGCTCAGTTTAGTCAGAATTGACCATTATCTTTTATTGTTACGAATCAAGCGAACATTATTAGTTGTACTTCACTGGGTTTGATGATGCTGGTTACTGTTTGCCTTGGCCTTGCTAGCGATTAAAGAAAGAGGAGATAATGCAACGCCGAGCTGAGTTCATGATCTAGATGCAGTCGGTGCCTTGACCATCAAACCGGCACCGTTCACTGCGGTCAACACAACACCCCACGGCAGTTCCCACAGGACCTAACACGGCGTGGAGGTAGTCCAATGCTACAGAACCTAGGAGAGAACGCTAAAGAAAACTTAAAATTCTCATCGGCTTTTGTGCCTTTTGTCTTATTTCCCTATATTAGCTGGCAGAGAGGAAGAAGAAGCCAACTCGTGTTTCTTCGATGCATTTCCAGTCATTTTATTTTGGCTGACGGGAATTTCAACATACCTTTTATAGTACTTTCCTCCCCTTTAATCCAAAATTTTAAAGGGAGCTGCTTATTTTAAAAACAGATTTGGAATGATTTCAAGCGTTCCTCCTCGTTTCTGTATGGCTTTTAGGTCTGCAATCCATTTCTATTTAATTTGGCAAATGCAAAATCAACATACCGCAAGAGCGGACTTCCCCGGAGTAATTTTTATACCTGACTTGTGTAGAGAAATGTATTTGGAAGGCGGCGCTGGGGCTCACGTTTCATTTTATTTAGATCTGTATTTATAACGCTAAGCCTATTGATAATAGCCTTCCTGTATACCAGCCAATAAACTGGTGCCTTATTAGGTTTTTTAGTAGTGATATGGCCCTCATAGGAATCTGATAAGGATTTGTCCATCACACATTAACACTTCACGGATTTAGTCATGTTAGGAAAATACAAACAATGCTACAGGAGGAAATAGGGGAAGGGAAAAAACCTCGAAGGTTTTCTATAGGCTGGGGGATCTACCACTGTCACCGCATCCCTCGGACCGGACAGAAGGAAACAACATTGTGGTGCTCGCCCCATCACACCGGAAAAATTAGACGCCTTTCCACAGCGGTTTTATGGGTGTTGCAAAGTTGTAGCATCCCCTGTCTGCCCTATGCTTCCCGCCGCAAGGAGGGACTCCTCCGGGGGAATGCCACGCTATGGAAAAAGCGTTTCCCCGTGGCAAGCAAACACTGCGAGACAAGACCACGTGGGGCTTGACAGATCCGTGGGGCGAGGGGGAAAGTTTGCTGCCCGGGGGGTTTTGAAGGCCGAGGGTAGGCGCCAAGGGATGCAGGGAGCCGCACCCGCCCCTCCACCACTCCACCCGTCAGGCAGCGGCCCCACCACCGCCGCCAGAGCCCTCTCGGGCATGGCAGCCGGGTGCCAGGCAGCGGCTCTCGTCCCCGGCCGTGATGACGCCCGGCCGGCAGCCTCTCTCACCCGCCTGCCCTGTTGGAAGCGGAAATCGGCTGATGGCTGCTTCTCCACTCGGCGTGCCGGAGAGAGGAGCGAGCCATGCTCCTCAGGGATAGGCAGCGAGAACTGGGCAGCCTCAGGCTCCCCTTGAACTAAAGTGCCCTTAGTTCTGTGGGCCAGGCAGTGAGTCGGCTTCAAAATGTCATGAGCGAGAGATGATGGAAGTGAAAGCAAGCCATCATTAAACATTTCATTAGGAAATCTGTCTCTCTGTCTGCGTCCCTGACTGTCTGCTATCTGTCTGCTACCTCCGCCACAATTACATATTGACTGGACAGGGCTGTCTAGCATCTTGGTATTTATCTAGTTACTCTTATTTCTATTATTTAGTATATTGCTTAAAGGAGACGGTGCTTTTGAAGAGGCGAAAAGTGAAAAGACCCAAATGGAGGAGGAGGGAGGGGAGATATAAAAATGATCGCCCGAATATAAACACATCAATAAACACGGTGCACAACATCCTGCGAGGATCCATTTGAACTGCTCGCGTCTGGATTCTTTCTGTGACATGTGTCTGGCTTTATATTTTAAATGGTAATCATACGTCGGGAAGAATCTAGCGTTAACTAAAGCATTAGGAGGTACAGCCGCACAATCAATCCTCCCAGAGTGCCATTGCTCCCTAAGAGATTCCTCAGCGCAGCAGCGAGCATTTTATCTCCAGGAAAATTAAGCCCAGCCTGGTGTCGTGGCAGTGATATTAGGCTGGAAGCAGCCCCCTTCCTCGGTAGTTTAACGCGGGAGGCACCAGGCGCCTTTACGGTTTCCAATGATCCGTGATAAACAATAACACGTCTTTTATTTCATAAAAAAACCACAACCGAGATAATCAAATAAAATGAGCAGAACCTGAGCATAAAACACCGGGCTAGCCGTGGCTTTATTAATTCCGTGAGACACATAGGCTATGCAAGGAGATGAGCAGGCATTGCTGCAGGAAACCCTAACCGCGGGGAGAGAGGAGCGATAGTAAAAGCTTCATCTGGACACCGCTTCAGTGTAGGTATAATAAACATCAGGACCGCCGGGCTATTTTATAGCGGTGCGTTTGATAAGAAGAGAGCAAAACTTGGAGCCAGTACCAGCGCAGTCCACTCCTTTCCCTTCCCGGGAGCGAGGCTCCCGCCTGGGCGGAGGCGCTCGTCCATGTGGTCGAAGCGCCCGCGTCTGTGTGTATGGAAATCCATATTACACATTAATATACATCTATCTTTCAAATTCAGAGGTCGACCTGAGAGCAGCTCTGTGCATACGAAACCAGACGGGGAGGGGTTGCTGGGGAGGCCCGGGCTTCCATTGGCTGCAGCCGCCCGCCGTGGTGCGGGGGTATCTCTCATCATATTCAGCATGTTTTGCACAAGAAATGTCAGCCAGAAAGGGCTATCTGCTCCCTTCGCCAAATTATTCCACAACAATGTCATGCTCCGAGAGCCCGGCTGCAAACTCTTTTTTGGTAGACTCCCTGATCAGCTCGGGCAGAGGGGAAGCGGCGGGAGCAGGAGGCGGAGGCGGAGGCGGAGGCGGCTACTATCCCAACAGTGGTATCTACCTGCCACAGGCGTCCGATCTGTCCTACGGGTTGCAAAGCTGCGGACTTTTCCCCGTCCTGAGCAAACGCAATGAAGGTACTTCTCAAAGCATGGTCCCCACCTCGCACTCCTACGTGTCAGGGATGGAAGTGTGGCTAGACCCCCCCCGGTCCTGTCGCATGGAAGAGCCGGAGAGCCAGCAGGCCACCTCGTGCTCCTTCGCTCCAAGCATTAAGGAGGAGAGCTCCTACTGCCTTTATGACTCAGAAAAATGCCCCAAGGGTTCGGCCGCCACAGACCTCGCTCCCTTCCCCCGGCTGAGTGCTGAGGTCAGCCCGGCCAACAGCGGCGGTGGGGTCCCCGTCCCGGGCTACTTCCGCCTCTCCCAGGCTTATGGCACTTCCAAGAACTACGGCGCGGGGCCGACCGGGGCTGCCCCCTTCCCTCCACAGCCCTCTGGCCGCTTCCAGACGCCTCCATCTTTGCCTCTCGTCCCGGACGCGGGGAGGAAGGAGGACGAGGAAGGCTCCCCCAGCCCCTTGGCGTGCGTCTCCCAGAGGGAGGACGAGACTCGGGCTTCATCTTCCACCGCAGAGGAGCTCTCTCCAGCTCCGTCAGAGAGCAGCAAAGCTTCTCCAGAGAAAGAACCCGTAGGTAAGCGAATGATGATGGTAATGGTGGTAGTAATGATCAAAAAGAAAGAAAAAAACCCCCCAAAACTCTTGAGGACCATAGTACCATTGCGATGCGAAAGGAGGATCCCAGCTGCCCCGCGGGGCTGCCAAGAAACGCTGCTCAGACTGACCTTCTGAACTTTGTAATATTCGGGCGTGGGGTTGCCGTAAAAATTAATGTCCGTCCTATAGTTTAAAATCCTTAGAGCCTCAGCTATGGGCAACTTTAGCCTGCATGCTGACTAAATATATAGAAAAACGAGATCAATCTTTCCCCTGTGATGTGAAGGTGCCTACCAGATAACGGAGATGTTTGTAAAGCATCCAAAATAAGCAATAGGCAGTGCCAATAAATAAACCTATTAACACGGTAAGTTATATTTTACGATCCAGAATGCTTTTCGGAATAACAGCCGCGCTGAAATGTGCCATCTATGAGCTGCTATCAAATTAGACTGATGAATGCACCGCGAATATCCTTCAGCGTCTACACTAGATAACAGAGCTGTTATTTATACATTTCCTTATTTATTTCCCTTTCGGGTCCCCGTGGCAAAAAATAACTCCCCTTCCCTGAGTGGCAGACTTTTCAAGAGCTTCTCTCCGTTTGCATTTCAGACGCCCTGTTAGTCCTTTCAGGCGCCCTGTTGGAAAATAATATTAAAAAAAAAAAAAAGAAAAAGAAAGAGAGAAAGTGAAAAACTACTAGATAGCCAACCCCAAACCACTAACCACTTCGAGCCATCAAGGGATTGATGTTGCCTCTTTTCCAGCCAGTTCCACTGGTAGGAATAAACATCTTGAAACGTTTTTACTGTTATTATTATCGTATTTTTCCTTCCCCGAAATGGTTGGAAAAGAGAGGGCCTTGGTGAAGCTTTCCGGAATGGAAGGGGCTGAGGGCGAGAAGGTTCCGGCTCCCCAGCTCACCTTGTTTTCCATCTCCATAGCACACATAGCAAAGTTCGGGTCGACAGGCTTTGTTTTTTTGGAAGCAGGTGACGGTGCTGGGGGTGGGAATAAGCCTACAGGCTTACATCAAACTCCCCCGGTAACAGTGCACTCGGAGCGGCAGACAGGCAGAGAGTAGAAGGCTGTTTTGGGGGGTCGGAGATGAACTACACGACAGGGCATGAAGGTTTTTTAGCAGAGGCAATTTTTATCAAGGCAGATCCAGCGCCTTTGGGAAACCGCTTTGAAGCTCTCGGTTCCCACAAGGATGCCCCGCATTCCAACTGCCCGTAACTGGTGGAGCGATCCCATCGTACACACAAGGATGCTCCTTCCACCCTCTCCCCTACAGGTCTTTGCCTCTGACCCGATGGTAACATCAATTTTTTACTTTCTCAAAACTAGGCAATTCAAAAGGAGAAAATGCAGCAAACTGGCTCACAGCAAAAAGTGGCAGAAAGAAACGATGCCCCTATACCAAGCATCAAACTCTCGAGCTGGAAAAGGAGTTTCTATTCAATATGTACCTGACTCGTGAGCGTCGCCTAGAGATCAGCCGCACAGTCCACCTCACAGACAGACAAGTTAAAATCTGGTTTCAGAATCGCAGAATGAAACTGAAGAAAATGAACAGAGAGAATAGGATTCGGGAGCTCACAGCCAACTTTAATTTCTCTTGATGAACCTATAAACACGTCTTTATGGTTTAAAGAGCCAGTATCATTTTCCTAGGCTGTAGTCATCCACACCTGTATGGATTAACGATTTTGGACATTGTCAATATGTCCTTAACCTCTTAAGAGCTACTTTGGGGTGTGGGCAGACTAAAGCCACGCTAAAGCACAAAACGCCGTGCGTGAACCTTCCCTCTTCCGTCAAGCTTCCCCTGGGCCGATTTGTTCCTCTAAGCTTTGAAACACAGAAATACCATTTCAGAAGCTGCAAATAGGTTTTTCTCTATATCTCTCTCTGAGAAGTAAACAATCTTGGTTAAAGGTACATTCTTTTAAAATATAAGTGCTGTATCTTGAACTGTACGTTGCTACACAATGAAGAATTTAAGCCTTGACTTATTTCTATATATTAGGATCTTTCCCCTCCTCTGTTTTTCCTTTCTCCCCCCTCCCCCTTTTTCCTTCGAAAAGCAGGACTTACAATAATGAAATGCAGGCATGCTTTGAAAGGGTTTCATGGGAACGGGGTTTAGAGTGATTTTTTTTGTGCTTTACCTTAAAAATCATTATTACCGCTTTAAAATTGGCCAGGAAAATGAAATCTCTTCTCTTTAAAGGTATAAAAGAGTTCGTTTTGCTCATGGACTAAATTATTACACTTACCTCTGAATTTCTCTCGCTGGTTGTAGATATTTACTTATTGTAGTTTTGCTTAAATACGTGGAATTAGTGATTTTTTGTGTCTATATATAACGTTACCGTTGGTGACGAATGACAAGCACACAGAAATTACGCCTTGAGAAAGAAATACTCACTTTTTTCCTCACTAATTTCACTGAAAAGTACATATCCTGAACATCAGATGAACTTTCTGAGCAGAGTCTGAGATTGCGAGGGAGAACATGTTCGTCTTCATTTATACTGTGAAGTTACATGCATTAAAGGGTCAAACACACAGGTGAAAAAATTAAAAAAGACAAAAAAAAGAAAGAAGGGGTAAAGCTATAAATACAGATACGGATAAATGTCTATTATTATTAAAATGCCGATACTGTTTTAAGCAAATGCATTCTATCGTTATTATAAATGTTAGTTCTAGCTATATCTAGTTCTTACCTTAAATCGGAATAAATTAATATTGTAATGCTGCTGTGCGTGAAAAAGACGATGTTTATGTTCTCATAGAAGAATAAAAAACGGTGGAATTAATCCTTTTAATTTTACCTCTTTTTGTGACTGTTTATCCTCAGGTTCTACTTTATGTCTTCGAGAACTTTTACAACAGGAATAGTTGCCTAAACCCCCTGCAATTACTTTAGGAATCTATTTAAATATTACCTAGACGGTCGTAATTTGTCTGGGCCGTATAGCGATGGTGCTCTAAGGTTTGTCGGCTTTTGTTCAGTTTTATGACTTGCTAGTATATCTGGATTGTTGCTGTCTTGATCGAGTGGTTTCAGTTGACTGAGGAACTGCATAGACTGAGGAAGCAAATTACTATTTCTTGAGGGTAGGGAAACGATTTCCTTTTTTTTTTTTTTTTTATCGAACACCTACAAGTGTGCGGAGATCTTTAACTCCACAAGACGTTGGTAAAATTCTAGCTTTATCTCAGGGCTGAGAAGAAATCCTGAAGGTGAGCTCATGGGGAGGGGGGCACACAGGTCTTGCCTCTTGGCCAGCAGGCCCCTCTTGACAAGACTATTCCCTACCTGGCTGCATGTGGAAGAGCTTGCTTCGTTTCACCCAGGCCACTTTTTTTTTTTTCCTTGCATCCTTCCTTCTTTACTGCATGTTTTGCTTGCTCAAAGTCTTGCGCAAAGGGAAGGCAAAGGGAAGGCTGGAAGAAAAGCGACAGCTAATGCTTCCTTGCAAGGGTATATGTTTGCCGGGAGGAGAGGGGACAGACTTCGAACCCGGGCTTCTTGGGAGCCATTAGCTTTTCGTGATGTAATATTGTCGTGCACGGTCTTTTTTTTTCCCCGATTGCATCTGCATGGAAAGGCAAAAGCTGCCCGCGCGCGTGTTGTGTGGGTGGTTGTTATTATACTTTACTCTTGTCTTCATTAACCCACCCGAGGCTGGACGGGGGCGCGGAGGGGCGCCGGCGGGATGGATGGGAGGGCGTTTTAGTCACGTTTCTGGTTTTATTTTCATAGCGAGATCCTTGCGTTAAGGACCACGGCAATGGGGAAAGTAATAATTAGCGCCTGAAAACTGCTCTGTGGTTTAGGTAGTTTCATGTTGTTGGGGCTCCACCTTTCTCTCTACAGCACGAAACTACCTTAATTACTTCAGTTGATATCATCACCAGGTATGCTTGGTACGAGGGTCCTTTCTGCCCGAAGAAATCTTAGCGCCGAAGTGAACCGTAGGCGTCAAGTCCCAATGCCATTGTTTCCCATCTGCAGCGGATCCTCCTTTGATTCCTCAGATAAANGGGGGCGCCGGCTGCCCCGCGGCCCGCAAGGCCTCGGTTACGATCACGATTGCGGCGCGGTCTCTCCGCGGCGGCGGAACGGGCAACAGCGACCTCTCCGGGCCCGCTGCCGCCGCCACCGCCGCCTTTTGTGTCCGCAGAGCTACCGCGGGCAATGGGCGGGGTCCGGCCGGGCTATCCGCCGACCGCCAGCGTCGGCCCGACTGCGGAGCGGGGCACCATCCGCGGCGGAAAGGAGGGTGGGAGAAAGGACTGAAACCTCACTCGTTGGGCATCTATTTCTATTTAAATTTTTAGGGTCGTGGGGGTTTTTTTTGCCTTGAAAAAATAACAATAGTAAAACCTTTAAACTTTTTGCAAACTCCAGATTGGGCTGCAGGAGCTCAAAGGAGTTTGCAAAGCGGACCGATCTTTAGAAAAGCAGATGGTCCCACGGGGGCAGGAGCAGAGCTCTGCATTGCAGTCAAATTTAAGCTCTTGTGTCTGCATCTGCATACACTGTGAGTCTGACAGGCTATCTGCTGGGTCTGTGTATATTCGGAGAGTGTATTTACAGTGCCTGTGTCTGTGCGTGCCTGTATAGCGTTTGTTGCCTCNATCCTTCCTTCTTTACTGCATGTTTTGCTTGCTCAAAGTCTTGCGCAAAGGGAAGGCAAAGGGAAGGCTGGAAGAAAAGCGACAGCTAATGCTTCCTTGCAAGGGTATATGTTTGCCGGGAGGAGAGGGGACAGACTTCGAACCCGGGCTTCTTGGGAGCCATTAGCTTTTCGTGATGTAATATTGTCGTGCACGGTCTTTTTTTTTCCCCGATTGCATCTGCATGGAAAGGCAAAAGCTGCCCGCGCGCGTGTTGTGTGGGTGGTTGTTATTATACTTTACTCTTGTCTTCATTAACCCACCCGAGGCTGGACGGGGGCGCGGAGGGGCGCCGGCGGGATGGATGGGAGGGCGTTTTAGTCACGTTTCTGGTTTTATTTTCATAGCGAGATCCTTGCGTTAAGGACCACGGCAATGGGGAAAGTAATAATTAGCGCCTGAAAACTGCTCTGTGGTTTAGGTAGTTTCATGTTGTTGGGGCTCCACCTTTCTCTCTACAGCACGAAACTACCTTAATTACTTCAGTTGATATCATCACCAGGTATGCTTGGTACGAGGGTCCTTTCTGCCCGAAGAAATCTTAGCGCCGAAGTGAACCGTAGGCGTCAAGTCCCAATGCCATTGTTTCCCATCTGCAGCGGATCCTCCTTTGATTCCTCAGATAAACACGGCAGCCGAGGGGGGAAGCTTGACAAGTTCTTCAAGGTTAGCTAGCTCGTAAGCGAGTCCCTGCCTGCTTGCGGGTTTTTAATATATCTCGTTGGCTGCATTCAAGGTCAGGTGCGGTTTTGCATTCCGCTCGGCGTGGGTCGAGCTCGGTAGGCCGGGGGAGTTGGAGGGCTGGTTTTATTTTTCAGTTTTGGATTTATTAAAAGAGAAGAGACGTGAAAACGTGCCCGGGGAAGGGGGTGGGGAGAGTTCAAATCCACCGGCCCCGCTCCACGAGTCATCAAGAACAAGGGCCCGGAGCGCAGCGCCCGCGGTCGGGCGGACCCACTGGCGGCGGGGGTGCTGGGCCCCGCCGACGGCTCTCGTGCCCTGTGGTGGGGTGGCTGACGCCTGCTGANCCGCAAGGCCTCGGTTACGATCACGATTGCGGCGCGGTCTCTCCGCGGCGGCGGAACGGGCAACAGCGACCTCTCCGGGCCCGCTGCCGCCGCCACCGCCGCCTTTTGTGTCCGCAGAGCTACCGCGGGCAATGGGCGGGCTCCGGCCGGGCTATCCGCCGACAGCCAGCGTCGGCCCGACTGCGGAGCGGGGCACCATCCGCGGCGGAAAGGAGGGTGGGAGAAAGGACTGAAACCTCACTCGTTGGGCATCTATTTCTATTTAAATTTTTAGGGTCGTGGGGGTTTTTTTTGCCTTGAAAAAATAACAATAGTAAAACCTTTAAACTTTTTGCAAACTCCAGATTGGGCTGCAGGAGCTCAAAGGAGTTTGCAAAGCGGACCGATCTTTAGAAAAGCAGATGGTCCCACGGGGGCAGGAGCAGAGCTCTGCATTGCAGTCAAATTTAAGCTCTTGTGTCTGCATCTGCATACACTGTGAGTCTGACTGGCTATCTGCTGGGTCTGTGTATATTCGGAGAGTGTATTTACAGTGCCTGTGTCTGTGCGTGCCTGTATAGCGTTTGTTGCCTCTGCCCTTTTGATTCCCAGTTGAATCGCCTCATCCTGATTTTGCACTGCTTCCCCTAAATTCCGAAGCATTTTTTCTCTTCGCTGTGCCAAAACCCCTCCGCGCATTCTGAACTACTGGTTCAGAGAGCTCTGCGGTGACAGGAAACCCTGGGGAAAAGCGATCCTGAACTTCCCGCTCAGGAGAGATCGCCAACGCCCGCGGATTCTTGTCTCGCTCCTGAGCATCCTCCGCTCCTCCGTGGTGTGTCTAATGAAGCAGAGCTTGCAGATGCCCCTCGTTTAAAAATCGACGGGATCCTTCCTGTTGCAGCCGAGGGTCAGAGCTAGCGTAATGGGAGCTCTGCTAATTCGGTTATATCGGGATAGAGGGCAGAGAGTATTTTTATTCAGACATGAGGGTTCCAGCAGCGCTTCGTTCCTGGGAATTCCGGTTTCATATAGCGGTTTTATGTGAACGTATGTTTCTGCCCTGCCTGGGGTCTTTTGCCTCGGAAGGTATAAGACACCAAAACCTTAAAGCATTTGCAACGCAAATTGCACGAAACGCACACGCCTTCGTTACTCCTATGAAAACTGTACTTTGGGTGAAAATGGATCTAAAACGGAGAAAAAAAGAGGAGAATATGCCAGCGTTATTATCAGTAACGTGATCACGTGGAAAATGTCTAATTATTTGCTATATTTTACCTCTTGCTTTCTGTACACCCGCTCCTGCCGCTTTGATGCTGGCAGTGACCAAATGCGGAATTTTACAGAGAAATAAGAATGCAGACATGTTCTTTTAAAAGCTATTGTTATTCTTTTTCATTTGCTATTAGTTTTGGTGAGGAACCAAAAAAATGAAACCCGCTGCTGAAGTTGAGAACCCAAATTCAAGTATAAACATCCAGGACTCCTGCAGCTAAGATTATTTTTTCTGAATGGAAAAAGGAAGTTCTACAATCACATTTCACCACAGCTGACTCTTAATAATAAATACAAATGACGTGGAGTTCCGTCTTTCCAGGAAAGAAATACAAGTATTTTTTTCTATTACGGAGAATGAAGGCGGAAAAAAAAAAAAAAAGAGCGATTTAATTGCATTTTTTAAATTGTTAGAAATAGCAAACCCCTTGTTTATTGAGACCTTGCAACTGTTCCGTAATTTTTGAACTCTAATGGAGGATAATATTTTCATCATGGGCCTTTGTAATTCTGAATGGAGGAGAGTTGTTAATATAGGACCTCTGTAAGATTTTGGATTAAACTGTTGAGAAGACATGAAAAAAAAAAGGGAAGAAAGGAGAGAGAGAGAGAGAGGGAGAGAGACAGCCCACATAACGATGTAAAACTAATTAGAACCACACTTTCGCATGCAAAATATTTACAGGCAATTTTAATTATTACTCATTCGTCCCTACCATTTACTAGGCTCTATTTTCAATAAAAGATATTTTGAGTAAATTGAGCCTCTCACGGAGATTTTTTGTGCCCCCTGCATCCTAGTGACCGCTGTCCTTCACCAGCCACGGGGATAAACAGCTTGAGTGTCCGCCAGAGAGAAATGAAGGAGTCGCAGGCATGTTTGCCAAGCGCTCTGCCACGACTTTAATTCCTAACACTGGACTTGGATCTGGCCGGCTTTTACTTTCCCCCAGCGCACCCTCCCCTCTTTCTGCGGGGGATTGTAACCCTCCGCTCGGCTTCCGATGCCGCTAGTGTGTGTCTTGCAGTCACAGGAGGTGCCAGCAAATAAATAACTATATTTGCACATAAATTTGATTCAGCAGCATGCGGGACGGCCGACTGCTAAAGCCCCTTTGATAGCCGCCCAGAGAAGCAGGGTGCCTTTCGGTAACGGGGAGAAGGAGCTTTTTCTCCCCTTTCTCCCCGCTGCTTCCCTGCACAGTTGAAGAAATAATCGTTGTGATAAATACCGCTGCCCGGCTTTGCCCGCACTCCTTCCCTCCCGGCCCGGAGTCGGCTCGGCTCCGGCCGCCGCCGCGCCCCCCAACCTCGGCTCCTTTCCCCGGCCTGGCGAGGGGGTCTCCGGTCCAAGGGCAGGGGCGGGCAGGCGCGGCGGGGAGGACGAGGAGGTTGTTTCGGTCACTGCCGCGCCATGCCTGGCGGGGTGGGTGATGAAGTACAGTTTGGTGCAAGCCAGCCTAAATACCGAGGCAGCGCCTGCCCCTGTCCTCCTCCGGCCGGGCGGGGAGGGCCGGCTCTGAGCCGGGGTTTCGGAAAGGGGATACGTTGAATTTGATTTTCCGCTGCCAGCTCAGAGCCTAACGGAACGGTATTATTTACAGTGGGTTCCCAAACTAAACACAATAGTATAATTTAACCTTTCCAAGCACTCGTAAATTTTTACTGCTGAGAAACACAGCGATGCAAATGAGCACGCTCATAGTTACTGACTTAATAACAACCCCGTGGCTCCCGAAACAATAACTCCTTATGAAATATAATAAATGTGTATTTAAATACAGTATACCGCAACTGCTATTTTGCTTTTTTATTACTTCAGTTTTGTATCATTTTATGTGAAGGTCTGCGATCACAAGGGTGGTGGGATTTTTCTTCGCGGGAACACGACCCACTGATGGGATGATTAATTATGATATAAAATAGTCCGCTTAAACTAAAAAATAAAGAGAGAGAGAAGAGAGAGAGAAAGAGGGAAGGGGGCCTGTAATACGGAATCTGATCTTTTAATCTCAGTTGGCCGCAATTAAAACAAACCTCGCCGTATAACTCAAATATCCCTTTGCATAAAAACATATGGCCTCGCTATAAAAATTATGGCTGGAAAACACTGACCCATTAATAGCCCGCGGACTGATTTATACTTTATTGTTCTGCTCCCCCGCCACGTGACCGGCGCAGCCAATGGGCGCCTGCGCTGCTCTCAACTTATTACTGACTCTACTTCTCCGCCAGCACCAAGTTGTTACGTGAAACCCGCNGCACCCCGAGCTGGCCCCCTGCAGCTTCCAGCCTAAGGCGCCCGTCTTCGGCCCCCCCTGGAGCCCCGCGCACCCCGCCGGCGCCAGCGGCGTCCCCGCCGTCTATCACCCCTACGCGCACCACCAGGCGCCCGTGGCACCGCCCGACGGCAGGTACATGCGTTCGTGGCTTGAGCCTGTGCCGGGCTCCTTGTCTTTCCCCGGGTTACCTACCAGCAGGCATTACGGCATTAAACCTGAACCGCTGGCGGCCAGGAGGGCTGACTGTACCACGTTTGACACTCACACTTTGTCTCTCTCTGATTATGCTTGTGGTTCTCCTCCAGTTGATAGGGATAAGCAAAGCCACGAAGGCGCATTCTCTGAAAGCAATGGAGAAAGTGAGGCAAACGGAGAGAAACCGCAGATCGATCCAAGTAAGTGGGACGGCGAGGGTAATGGACTTCAGGGCGCTGCACCGGCCACGGGGAGGTATCGAGGCGCTGGGGCTAATTACACGGCCGAGCACCGGCCGCTGCCGCTGCGCCAGCTCGCCGGGGTCTGCCCTCTGCAAAAGCCAGCGCTGCTTTTCGCAGGCTCGAGTGGGATCTAGGACGGTTCTGGCTTTTCAGGCTGAAAGGAGAACAAAACCTCACCCTGTAACTGCAACTTAAAAAAACATTTAAAAAAAAGAGAAATGCAATAGCCGCCCACTCCAGCAAACTCCGCAGAACGTGCTCACATTCTCCTGCCTCGCCGCACTCCCAAGCGTGGGCGGACGCCCGGGAGAGGGTGCCTAGAAAGCATTGAATGTGAATATGATGTTTTTTGAGACGGCTCTCAGGCTGGGGAGGCTATTGGTGGGCTGAGCGCAGAAACCTCGCCGTTGACTTGGTCCTCCCCCTCCCCCTTCGTCTCCTCTGTGGAAAACCCAGGGCTGGATGGTCCCAGGGCGGCGAGACTAGTGGCAGAGCGCCTCGGGATTACTATCGCTATTAACGCTGTGTGAATAAGGGTCCTAAGAGGGCGGGGGTTTAATTTTGCCAGTTGTAGACTGACTCTCCGTATTCCTAGGTCTTGCCAGGGATGACACGGGAGAAGGTAGAAATTAAAAAGTGAAACAATTTTGATGACGTGTTGGTCTGGCTGGTCATTCCCCGGGCTGGCAGTTTGAGGGGGGGGTGTGTGGAGAGTTCGGGAAGGAGGGAGTGAGCTAGCAAAGAGAGAGGTGGGAAGAGAGGAGGAGGAGAAGAAACTATTTTAAAATTGTATTCTAGAAACAATAAAAAAGGCGAAGGGAGGCGGAAGCAACGGGGCTTTGCCGCGTGTGTTTGCGTGTGACCTCTCTATGTGCCTATATTCTGGAGTCCATTGTGCCTCACGAACCTCTGTGCCTCGGGAAAGGAGAGCCACGTCCTAAACAAGGACACTGGGACACCTAATCGGCTGTTTCTGCGTAGATCTCCCTTCCAACCCCCTCCCTTCACCTTCCCCCTCAGCCTGAACTTCTGTTGTTTTCGTTGTAGATAATCCAGCTGCAAACTGGCTCCACGCTAGGTCCACCAGGAAAAAGCGATGCCCTTACACCAAGCATCAGACACTGGAACTGGAGAAGGAGTTTCTGTTCAATATGTATCTCACTAGGGACCGTAGATATGAGGTGGCCAGACTCCTCAATTTAACTGAGAGACAAGTGAAAATCTGGTTTCAGAACAGGAGGATGAAAATGAAGAAAATCAACAAAGATCGAGCGAAGGATGAATGATGGCGACGCGCAGGTTAAATTGAAAATGAATAAAGTAAAAAGAAAAAAAAAAGAAAAAGTTAAAAACAAAACAAACAAACAAAAAAGAAATCCTCCCCTCAAGCCCTGCAATGCAATGCGTTTGGGTCCAGGCCTCATTTTTTCCCTTGGCAAATTCTGATTATGATTGTACAATGATAGTCACAGAGGCCAGATTGCCAGGAGAGGTACAGTAAGACTTTTAATTTTCTAATAGGAAAGAAAAAGGGGGCATTAGCACGAAAAGGCTGTGTAACTGGCTTGTATAAATCTACCTGTTTCTTCACTTATGGAAAGAAAAAAAAAAGAAAAAAACTACCTTTTCATAATGCACAACTATTTACGGACTGTATAGTTTAGTCTACGTAGTTAATTTTATTCGCTCTTTGCGTGGCAGAGAGATCTCTGCTCTAATACTTGAACACTGTGTTTTATTGTGGTAATTATGTTTGTGACTCAATTTATGTGCTTGGGTGCTGTACCGGATGTAATGGTGTAAGCTAGAATTCAATTTGAACTCAGGTTGTTTATTATAAAAATTGCATAGAGTATAGCTCTGTAGTGTATTAAGTCTTTTCTGTATGATTAGACAGTTAACCTTTGATTGTAAAATATATATATTATATATATCCCAATGCAAAAAAAAAAAAAGAAAAGAAAAGAAAAAAAAAGGAAAAGTAGACAAAAACTTCATCCGGGATACCTGGGAATTACGGTTCTCAAAATATGAAACAAATCATTTTAGTATGCACAGTTGATATATATATAGTACTGTCTTTGTCGGTTGTATATATAATCTATATATTAAAAAAGTAAATAAACAGACTAGCTTAAATATTGTTTTTGCACCAGTGAGCAGTTAGCAGATTTCGGAGCTATACGTATATGTGAAAAGGGTAACTACCTATGGTTTACGTTTTGAATTTTAACCGAATTATTTGATGGTTGTTGTAATGAAGGTTAATTTTATTGATAATAAATTATACATTATAAAAACCTACATTTGGTTATTGTAAATTTGTATGGATTGAAAAAATAAATCTGGGAAGTTATGTTGATGCAGAACATACACTGTCTATTTTGAAATAGTTACCTCATGGCCTACTGACCAAATCGTTGTGTTGAAATTATATTTAACTTTTTTGCCAAATAAAGTATATTGATTCTTTTATATTCTGTGATGTTTTGGCATTATTAAGGACAGTCATTTCCACGGCATGCTGCATCTCGCCAGCAGACGTGGCAAGGCCAGGCCAGCTGCAAAGGCGAGGAGTGGTACTATTTCTGAGCCAAGGCAAAAACAGTTCTGTAAACGCAACCCCCAGGTGATGGAAATTTGAACTTATTTTCGTTCTAAATGGGCAGATTCAGGTCCTAAATGCCTTAGCTTCTCTGAAGGGAGACATTTCTTCCCCTCTTCTGGATGTGATTTGGTAAGCTGGCGTTTTTGGATGGCAGTGGGGCACGGTCGTGAACTAATGCCGATTTAATAAATTCGCCGGCGGGGTGGTGGAATTAGGACCAAACCAAAATGTCCGACGTTCTTTAGTGCGGACAATAATGTAAATCAGCTCAGACCGCGACATTTAAGCTGAAATGGTTAATTAGCCTCCACCAGAAAATGTCCAGCACTAAGTGTGCTTCCACAAGCTCTGTGAGAAGGCTCGATTTACCAGGACGTTAATTTTAAATTCCCCTCTAGAGATAATCGTCCATGCAAAATATGCTATTTCAAACGCCACCCACTTTTTTCCTTCCCTTGCCTTCAGTTTTGGGAATTTTTTTACCCTCTTAAATGCCCCATGGCAAATAAAAGCAACTCGTTCCGTTTTACTAGAGCCTCAGATTATGTATGTATTTATAGATAGATATAGATACAGATAAAATTCTACTGACAATTATGGTAGAATTTATGGTGTCATTTTTACTCGCTGATTTAGCCGAAGGAAAGAGATGAGGTGGTAGCAGTCTAGAGCAGAGAAGATAAAATAGGATTTATTTTTGAAAACAGAAAGATGGTTTCTTTGGTGTGGAAGATTTTCATACATCCCGTCCTCATTGCACCTACCCCTCCCCCGCCGCCCCAAGCCAAACCAAGCCCAGCAACAAAAGAAAATAGTGAAGTCTGCGAGCTTGCTGAAATATACCCTTGTTTTGGGCGGACATCTTACTGCTTAGAATAGATATCCTCCATAACATGAATCGCAGCACAACTCTGCACCACACCGACCCTTGTTTGTAAATATGCCAAATAACAATAAAATCCTTCTTGTTTTACCAAGGTACCCTTACGTACGTATATGTATATAAAGCAGAAGTTGTTGTTAGGAAAATTCAGAGCCATACTACAGTGCAATAAAAGAAAATTACTGCTGTAACCGTTTATGGGGTGTAAAACGCTGCAGGGCTAAAGACAAAACTTAGGGAGCAGGCAAGAAGTTTACAGATGTGCAGAACTGCGGGAGAAAAAATGCTTTCCTCTTCACCTTAAAAAAAAAAAAAGGAAATAAATCCGACGTAAGATTTGGTGAGTTCTAATTAGCAAAAAGGAGCTCGTTCTGGTGTGCACGCACACACAAAACCCCCGTAATTGATCCCTAAGCCAGTATTTGGGGATGCTGGGACGCCCTCTGTTGTTGCAGACAGAGGCAACTTCAAAGAATCAGCATTAAGAGTGTGTAATAAATGACGGGTCTGCAAACTGTCTGGAATTCGGCTCTTAATGAGTTTACAACTGTCCAGCCACAATTAAGATTTTCTACAAAAGCCTTTTCATTTGTTTTGTCTGGCTGTTTTAGATAAAGCGGGAGAGCGGAAATAACANCGGGGCGGCCTTGGCGGCCGGGCGGCGGCAGGTGGCGCTGTGAGCCCGCGAAAGAGCGCCAGCCCGCCCTCCGCCATGAAGCGCTCGGCCGCCTCCCCGAAAGCTCCTAAAATGTCGACTTTGTGGGAACATAACTGTGGTTGGAATCGCTGGGTTGGTTTTGACAAAGGCTGATAGGTTTGAGGATGCTTTTTTCTTCTTATCCCGGAGTTTTTCCCCCCTTTATTCCGCCAAACGGACGCCGTTAGAGTGGCGTTTACCGCCTGGCCATGCTAAGTGCACTCGTGGCAAAAGTAGAGCCTGATCTGCACCAAGGACATACCCTGCATTTACTATTCTCAAAATACGGAGACATTTCCTATTATCTGATAGAGACGGATGGAGACCTAGTACTAAGCTGCCAGCCTCTCTTTCCCTTGCCCCAGACCTTCGCCCTTCTGTGGCAAAGCTCTGAGCCTGCAAACAGGGTATCCTGATATCCCGAAGGGCTAGTGTGAAATGAAGTATTGGGAGAAAGGGGAAATTGAAGGGTTCAGTCATGATAGAAAAGGGTGTCCCCGGCTCAGCCCATTAGGAGATCGCTCGGAGAGGTTCACCCTCGGAGCGTTGGAGCCAACCGATGGGTTTTCCAATGCCCTTGTCCACCCCGCATATCTGAGACACAGCCGTCTGGGGAACCTGCAGCGCCGCGAAGATCTCGTTTGAAAATTATTTACCGGCCGGTGAAATTCTTCAACAGCTGTCTTCGATACAAATAAAAACTTCTGCTTGTGTTCCCAGCAATTTCAGCTCTTTAGGACCCGTTGTGATTATATTACACAGTTGTGAGAAGCCTGACGCTCTGCAAACTTGACGTGTCTCTCAAAGTCATTCCTAACTTATCCTCGCCTTCTATTTTGTTTCCTCGAATCATTTTCTTTTCTGCTTTACTTTTGTTGGCTTCCACATCTTGAGAATGAGGCTTAGTGGGGAGTTGTGGAATATTTTCAGATGACAGTTGCCAAAAACGAGGGAGGAAAAAAGTAATTGGAAGGAAAATAAATGCGGGAGGAAAGGAAGCATAAAATGTGGGCTGAAGCATGAACGTTGTATTTTGTAAGTTTAAGCCAGACAACTAAACAAACCTCTGCATAGTACCCTGTAACAGGACTACTTTCTCTGCGTTTTATTTACATTTCCTTAAATCAAAGCCAATTTCTTTATATCGAAATTTAGCATCGGAAAGGAATGCACCGTGCTGGTTTTTCCCCACACTGTTTCAAAGATTTAATTCTTTCTAGGGATAAAGACTAACAGCCACTCCCTGCTTTCTAACAACAGCCTTCCTATCAAATGTTTGTCTACAATGGCATTGCTAAACTTATTATGATTAATTTTTTTCCTTGGGCAGTAAAATTATATTGAAATTAAAAGTGTTTATGCGTCGTCATAGTAATAACTTGGCACAGTATGCTCCATTATAATTGTGGATAAATTATGGCGAGATCAGATTCTGAACAAACAAAATCTTCTCTGATATGAACCACATCAAGATACTGCTTAGTATACAAGTCATAATCATGTAGTGCTCCCAGGTCGCTTATAACATATGAGCATCATTTTATCACTACATTTTACTTCTTGGAAAAGCTAAGAGGCAAGACGAGGTAGTCCAGAGCTCACAGGGAAAAAAAAAATACAATTAATCCCGCCTAGGGGAGTATTTTTAAAGCGTGTGAGAATATTGCAGTGGCCAAAACCTTGAAATCTGCGCCCGTTCGCCGTTTCCCCAATTGGAAAAAAAAAATCAAATGAAATATGCATTTAGAGGCGTGTGGGTCTAATCTGATCTTTCGAGGGACAAACCAGAGATTCGAGAAGCTGTTTCAGAAGCAACGTTATGTCTAACTCGCAGAGGGTGGGGAAGTAAATAAGGTGGCGGGCACCCATGTCTAGGGGTCTTTTTAGTGTTTATTCAGTGAAGACTTTATGAGAAATCTACAGGGAGAAAAAAAAAGAAAGCAAAATGCATTAAAATAAAAGGTGGTGGCGGTAAACACACATGTGCAAAGAAAATCTTATAAACGTCCAAATTGTACAGAATCGAAGAGCTCGGAGTACAGCCACACAGACAATCTATTCGCTCCTACGCTATGCATATTTAAGTCTAGACATTGGTTATATTTGCTGTTTCTTTCTTCTTGCATCTTGGTATATTGTCACCAGAGGGGCAATTTATTGGTCTAATGTCATCTACTTCAGGCTCTTTGATCTTCTTGGTCGTCGTCTTGTTTGCATCGCGTTCGTTTAACTTGGGCCTTTATTCCTTTCCAGCAGCCTCTTCTGCCGGCGTGTTCGCACACCGCGATTGCGACCGCAGGGATATTGTCTAATATTGGTGAATTAGAAGAAATAACCAAAGGGGAGTCGTTTGCCGACTTCTCCCTGACGCCTGCGAATAGCTCCGTTTTCACGTACTTAACATTTTGCAAATACCTCCATACATTCGCCACAACTCCATGCTCTGAAACACTAATATGTCAGGGGTCTGGTTTTAAAGAATTTGCTTGCTTCTGTACAGTAACCTCTATTCACGTGGCCGCAATAACTGCTCATGAGGAGCCCCAAAGGGTGCGCAGCGTGTGTGTGTCTCTGTGTGTGTTGAAGGTGTGTATGGAGGGGAAGAGTGTCCCACGTTTACAAAACATAGTTTAGGGTCCGTGCGAAATATCGCCAAGAACTATTTTAACTGGTGGGAAAGTCTTTGTACATGGGGCACCAAACTATAATTGAAAGGAGAATTTCCGGGGCAATTCCATTGTGCTCCTTCCAGTTTATGATGTGCAATACAGGCAGGCAGTAAAAGCTGTCTTTACCAGGACTCCCTGTCTGAGGGAAGGAAACTCATTTTACGATCCGTTTAAAGGAAGGGCACGGAGCAGCATCCTCAATGGAGAGCCATTCGCATTGTTGGGGAGCTCAGTGTTTAGAAAAACAGCAACGCTCCCCGTCATTCCAGAGTACCGCTGCCGCCTCATGCTCAGGACTGCAAGGTATGTAGAGTGGAAAGGTAAATAGGGACAGTAAACAGGCGACGGCGATTTTGAAGCCGTTTGTAGGCGATTTCTTAGACTCTGGGGTTTTGGGGTTATTCTTCTTTTTCTTCTTCAGACGTTCAGAAAGTTGAATAATCGCGCTTTATAAATTTTTTTTGTGAGTTTTGTTTGTTTGATGTGGGTTTTTAGGTTTTGGTGGTGGTTGGGTTTTTCATGGTGGTTTTTTTTTGTGTGTGTGTTTTTTTGTTTGGTTGTTTTTGTTTTGTTGTTGTTGCTGGTTTTGTTGGGAGGGTTTTTTAAAGTTCTTTTCCCGGGGAGGGTGACGGTGATTTTTTTTTCCTTGGCGGACTGTTGGGGAGCTCCTTGTTTTCCAAGGCTCGTCACCCCCCGGGGACTGGGGGGTTCGCCCTCCCAAACCCCGCTGCAGGGTTACCTCCTGCCTCTTTCCCTTACGAAAAAATAACGCAGGGTTAAGGAGCCACCTCCCTTAAACTTGTCATGTATATNAGACCGGAGCGGCAGCTGCTGGAGGGCGCTGCCGGGCGCGGCGCCGGAGGCGTCCCCGACATTCCCAGCCCGTTCCATGGCCGGGCACCGTCGGGCCCCGACCGGCANTTTTTTTTTTTAAATTTGATTTTTCGCAACACCCTGCAGTCCGTGTTAAGGACTACACGGTGTGTGTTTGTCCCCCCAGGGGGTCGAGCGCCCCCC
>WEIV01006383.1:148384-163640 GCA_013390005.1 Calyptomena viridis | reverse complement strand
GGCGGCGCGCCCCGGGCCGCCCGCGCCCTCCCAGCTCCCCCACCAGTGCACGAGTTTACCTCTAGAGGTCATCAGGCAGGATTTACGACTGGACAACAAAAGCACGTGATGTGAAGCCGTACCCCATATTTGGGTGCCTACGTAGGAGGGAACCAAGTACATGTCCCAGTCATTTCCATAATTCATCATAAATTGTGCAAGGGTGCTATAGACGCACAAAACGACCAAGAGCCACAAATCAAGCACACATATCAAAAAACAAATGAGCTCTTATTTTGTAAACTCATTTTGCGGTCGCTATCCAAATGGCCCGGACTACCAGTTACATAATTATGGAGATCACAGCTCGGTGAGTGAGCAATACAGGGACTCCGCCAGCATGCACTCCGGCAGGTACGGATACGGCTACAATGGCATGGACCTCAGCGTCGGGCGCTCTGCTTCCACCCACTTTGGTGCCAATGAGAGACCCCGCAGTTACCCGGCCAACACCACCTCTGCCTCGACAGAGCCCAGGTACAACCAGCCCGCGACGTCTTCCCACTCGCCTCCCCCTGACCCTCTGCCCTGCACGGCCGTGGCCGGTTCGCCTGTCAGCGAGAGTCACCACGGAGTGAAAAACTCTCTCGCCAACTCCACCAGCACTTCGTCCAATTCCAGCAGCAACACGCACATCAGCAGAGACGGGGTTGGCACCTCGTCTGGGACTGAGGAAGACACTCCAGCAAGCAGCGAGCAGGCAAGTGCCCCGACCGACCAAAGCACAGCCCAGCCTTCACAGCCCCAGATCTACCCTTGGATGCGAAAACTGCACATAAGTCATGGTAAAGCAAATACCCTGTTCTTTCTTTATTTCTCTGGAGGAAAATGAGGATTTAATGTAAACCGGGTGGCTGCGCCGAGCAAGGTCGGGTAGAGGGGGAGAGGAGGGCGTGAGAGCGGGCAGTCTCCGCGCACAGCACAACTCTGCTCGCAGAGAAGCACTCTCTCTTCTCTGGGCGAGTCCCCCCCGAAAGGAAAAAAGACTGCCCGGCCCCAAAACCACAGCCCGCCTGGCTCCCAGCGCCTGCGGGGGAGCAGAAGGCGCCTTGCCGAAGGGGGATCGGGAGCAGAGGCTGCTCCCGGCTCTCCTCTGGATGGGGGATCTTCCAGTGGGAACGGCGCGGCTGACCCCATTTATTTTGCTGAGACATAATAAAAAGAGAACAGGGAAGGGCGAAAAGGGCAGTTTTCACTGCTGGGAAGGCGTGGGGGAGGGGGAGAGGGCGAGTTGCCCCGAACTCGGGGGAGAGGGCTTCAGGGGCGCGGGGAAGTGAGGCAACTTTCAGCCCCGGGTACCTGCCCTGCCCTGGTTATTGGGAGAGCGGCCGGGTGCTCGCTGTCTCCCAAAGCCTTCTCCAGCTCAGCCGTGGGAAATGGCTGCAAGCTTCAGCTTTACTCTCCCAGCTCTGAAAATCCAGCTAGGAACAGAGATATCCTCCAAAAGCAGCTTATCTGGGGAAGACGTGGGGGGAATTAACCTCCCGGGGTGGGGGGGAGTTGAAGGGGGAAGAAAAAAAGAAAAAAATTCAATTTAAAAAAATCGAACGGCAAATCCAAGAGAAAACTTACCGAGACTACCAAATCCCCCTCCCCCAAGCCTTTCCTAAGAGGGGCTGGAGGGGGAAACTTGTTGAGCGTTTATCCAAACCAGAAACAAAACCAAGCAGGACTGAGAATAACGGTCCCAGTCGCTCGTAGCTGCAATGAAACACGAAGGCTCCGAGTGGCTGCTGAGAATCTAAATCATGTACTTTTCTCTTCCAGACAACATAGGGGGACCAGAAGGGAAAAGGGCTCGGACTGCTTACACCCGCTATCAGACCTTGGAGCTCGAAAAGGAATTTCACTTCAATAGATACCTGACCCGCAGAAGAAGGATTGAAATAGCACATGCTCTTTGCCTCTCAGAGAGACAAATAAAGATCTGGTTCCAAAACAGGAGAATGAAATGGAAAAAGGATAATAAGCTGAAAAGTATGAGCATGGCAGCTGCAGGAGGGGCATTCCGTCCCTAAGCGTTTGATCAATTAAAAGTACTGAGCAGTATTAGCTGACCCTGCGTCGTCTCATGTCAGTACTAAGTTGACTTTCTAAAACTTCCTTGTGTTACTTCTGTGAAGAAACCCTGTTCTTGTCGCCCTTATTCATCTTTTAATCATGAGCCTGTTTATTACCATTCTCTCGCGTGTATAAGTAGATCTGCTTTTATCGTACATTTCTTTGTCTTGAATGGCTTTGTCTTGAAAAAAATAATAGATGTTTTAACTTATTTATATGAAGCGAGCTGTGTTACTTGAAGTAACTGTTAAAACAAAACAAAAAAGAACAAAAAAGGAAAAAAGAGAAGTTAAAAAAAAAGGAGAGAGAGAAAGAAACCCTCCCCCGGTTTAGTACAAATGTTATGTGTTGCACTCAACCTGCTTAACTGTGCATGTGTGGTCAAGTGTTAATGTCTGTATAGCTCCAAGCTGTTAAAAATATTTTTATTCAAACTACCTATATAATTCCTGTGTAATTAATGCTGTTGTAGAGGTGAAATGATGAAATCAACTGAATTTGTCCTACGTGTAGTGAATAGTGAATCTGTGACGAAAACTGTGATTCCAAGCAGTATGTCCTTGCTGTGCCTTTGTATATGACTCTTTGCACGAACTCTTAGAAGTGGCTCTTATTAAGCGCAGCTTCTGTGATGTATGTTTTTTGTGAACAAAGTTACAAATATAGTCAAAGTCTGGCTGTTTGAGCAAACTGTGATCAGCTTTTTTTTTAATTATTATTATTATTATTATTTGTTTTTAAAAAAAAACCTGACTGGAAATCAACAAAAAAAATAAACTTTCTATTGTAAAGTTTTCGTGATCTGGTTTGTGCAAAGCAAAAAGTCATGTTTCCTGATTTGCCTTTGAAAAAAATATTAGCCCGTGCAGAGTTTGTAAAAATATTTTTACCTGGCTCCTGCTGCACGTTGCAAATGTTAGATGCTGCAATTTTCCGCTACCAGAATTTTTAATTGAAAGTTTGACCGTAAGTTCTTCCTTACTGGTTTCTCACTAGGTGGAAAGCTGCATCGCAGGACCACAATCAACAACATTTTTGGATGAATCAACTGTTAGCTGTTAATTGATGATAAAAAAACCCTCCAAACCCGAACCTAAAAAGCAAAATATGTGCTTTGTTGAAACACACTGCTAAAGCCAAGGCGTGTTTGCATCGCTCTAGAATTTCTCCTGTGCTTTCATTAAGTATATTTGTAGGACAGCCACATCTGAGCCCTCTGCATCTATCAGTAACACTCTCTATCCACATCCCCTCTCTTCACCCTTTAAAGATTTTTGGTTTTCTTCCTACAATTAGTTTGCTATAAACATAATGTTACTTACCCCATCAGAGCTTGAATGGTTAACTCTTCTGAGCTTCTAAGAGCAACTAAAGATTTGCACATTTACTGACTGGTTACATTGATGCCTTCCCTTAAAAGTTATAAAACAGTAAACTTTATAAGCCCCAGTTCCGGCTATATGACATTTGGGTGCCAAATGAATAGGGTTTTGTCTATGAATTAGATCGTAAAATCATCCATAGCACAGACAGATAGGCTCACTGGCTATAAAAAGTCACGTGGTGCCATTAAAGTAAGTTTTATGGTTTTGGGGAGTTGACATCCAACATTATATACCACATAACATATAATCTCACTGACGGTGGACTTCATTTGACTCTTTTGCAGGCTACGTGTGCCTCCTGGCCATTCAAATTGTCAGGTTTAGGGACAGAAGTATCCAAACCACAAGTTCTCAATACTATATGAAAAATGGCTCCTTGCAAGTCAAAGGTAAGTTTTGTGCACAAGTTCCTTAAAGTTTATTTGTACAGTGGAGAAGCCGAGGCTCCCGCTTGCTCTCGCTGCCTCCCGCCTCTCTTTCTCTTTCTCTTTCCCTTGCTCTCCGCCTGGAACTTTTCAGGACGGTCCCACCGAGCCTGAGAGGCAGGATCAACAACTAATGATCCAGGTTGCGCTGTAAGCCCCCCCCCCCATCCCTTCACTCGCAGCAGCTAGCTCTCTATTTTAACGACCAAATCAAAGTAAACCACAATAAGCTAGTTTGGCAGAGATGGATTTTGGGGCCTAGTTTTAATCACTTTGACTACCGCAGAAGATAATTACTTCCTTTGCTCCAATAGACTCTTCAAGTTTGGAGAGCTTTTGTTTAGCAAAGAGTAGTTACTGAAGGTGATTAAAAAAGGGGGAAACAAAACAGATAGGGCTTGATATTATCTGGGCAGTATCTTGTAGGCATGATAGAGTTGGAGGCGTGATGATATGGTAGTAATCCTTGTATTGGTGAAATATGTTGCACATCAAAGATAGTATTAAAATAACACAGACTGTACTGGAGTGTTGAGATACATATTTTCTGAATTGGGTTGTGCAGAACGCTTTAGCTATGTCTATATGTCCATCAGTGAAGGTGTAATGTGTTTTGGGAATGTGCATTTATAACATTGCTGTAACTTTTTCCTGGTCCTCTATGTAATTTTATAAAATATTTGAATTATGTGCATGTGCGCTGTGCTTGCATGTACAAATCAGTGTATATGCATATATATATATGCATATATGTGTCTGGTATCGATGTATTTATGTATACAGAGGTGTGTATGTGTGTATACATATATATATGTTCCTGTGACTTTTTTTTTTTTATAAAGCGAACCAATTGGCTGTAACTTGTAGCATTAATACAAGAGACTACAGGTCATTAGAGTGCTGCAAATTATGAAATACGGGCTTGGTTTATTGAAGATTGTAAATATCCCCCTAGCTCTGCTCGCTTCCTTTTTGCTTATATTGCTGTCTGCCATTGTGGGGTAGGCCCCAGCTGCATGTTTACTTCAACATTCTTTTTATTTAAGTGGACTGTTCTCACTAAAGTGTGATTACTCAGCAATAAACTTTATGGCCGGATTTAACTTTAGTCTTTGAATTTCCAGGACTTGAATGAAAGGGTGAAAGGAACTCTATCTTCCTCTGGGTAACATTAAGGCCTGATCCTTACCTCAGAGCTGTTACTTTGGCAAGTGATTTTGAGGGCAGGGTGTGTGGTGTGCGCAAAGTGACTAGTCGGGGGCTGGGGAAGAGATTTGAGAATAGATCTATCTCTCTCTCTCTACCTCTCTATCTCTATCTCCAAACCAACTGTGGGTATCTCTTTCTCTGCTGAGGGTTTGAGTAACATTGATTCAGCAGATTGCATTGTTATCCCTTATGTGTCATAAAGTCGGGTTTGCAAAAGAACAGGGTGGTTTGATGTGAGAGATGGTCTTTGTCTTATTTTACTAACGCTATCCCATTTAAATATTGTGGTTCAGGCTGGTTTTGCTACTGCGAGTGAAAATGAAAGAAAGGGACAGGGGTACAGGAGGATAAGGTTGTTGTGCACCTCTGCAAGGTCTGCACATTCCTGACTGATTCCTATTTTTGATTTATTTGTCTTTAGCTTCAAAGAAATGGTAGTATGTAAGGCAGGTTCACCTCAAAGATCTGAGTTTTACAAATATTTAATATTTAAAGTCATCCCTTGTGTAAGATAAATGGAGTCTGAAGATTTTGTGTCTGTTGATCCTTCTTATGAACACTAAACAAACACATCTGCATATATTTTATATTAAAAAAATGGGAAAGGCTTTAAAAGAGCGTATCCAAATGCACATTTGAAAATCATTTCCGTTATAAACAGCTGGAGATTTTATAGTGCACTAGCTGTCACATTTTTGTCAATAGGAATACCAGAAAGTTATATATGACAGGCATATATTATATTATACTATATGCCATAAAATTTTATAGTTTGAGGCAAAGCATGAAAAACCTGTAAAACTTGGGGCTTCATTTATTTGCGGGTCCTTTCCCAAGGAAAATTTTTTGCTTGTAAATGAGAATGATTCTAGACACAAACAGCTCATGATTACTCAGTATTCAACAACTCTGCATTATTTGAATTAGCTGGTGAATATACACACACGCACACCCGTTCAACTAATATTTTAAGATACTGGATATAATTGTGAATTGTAATTTTTCATTGTCTGGAGTGAAAAGATTTGTCACTACGTATTTCCCACATTTTTTAATGTGGCTTCTGGAGGATATTCCATGCAAAGCAATGTACAGAGATTCAAGAACTATGAAAAATATCCCCAAGTCCAGAAGCATATAAACCCTGCGAGTGCTGCAAGAAACACTAACAACAAAAGAAAGTTAGCTAGAAATGACAGCTTCACCATATTTCTGGCCCTGCTCTGTCCTAAAAAGCACAGTTGAAACCATTCAAACCCCAAAACGCATAAAGATTTCCTAATCTGCTTTGAAATTTGAAATTCAAACGAGCTCAGACTGCCGAACTCTATGAAAATAGTCCCACGTCCGAATTGTTTTCCGAGGGAAAATGTCATGGAGAATTATCGCTGGGAATCAGGAAAGAGGTCTTAACTGCACACGTTATTTTTCTGCTGTGTTTGGGGGATTAATGCATGTGAATTTGTTCTACCTTAGGCATGGCAAGTTGCGTTCTTGTGACTTGAAATATAGTTTCCCTAATTCTGTGAAAGAAGTACTTGTGTGTAGTGTCTCATGTCTAAGCGCAAGGCCAATTAAAGATTAGGCAGCTCTCTTAATGTGTGTAATGGTGACTTTGCAAGACATCACTTTCTCTAAACCAGAAGTATAACTATCCAATGGAAAATCGTCCGTAAATTACAGCTCTGCAGCCTTGTCTAAACCATGCAAATGCCTTAATTGCAGAACATTACGGGGAAATTATTATTCTGCCATTTCCTTACATTTAATACGTGTGTATCTGTGGAAGGGTGACAATAGAGGGGTTTGCAATCTGCTCCATGGGAAATTGAATGGAACAGATCATGAGGGGCGGGTCAGGAGGTTTCGGTTTCAAACCCTGGATACTGGAGCAATGTCTTTTCCCTCCTCACAAATACAGATTTAATGCATTAAACGCAGATATAAGTAAATCTCCTAACACTAACCAAGTTAAGATATCGCTTTGCTTTCTTAGTTCTTCCTCTTTCCTGCCCTCAAAATCTCCCCGATTTGAATCTAGAGTCGCTAGCCAGAGCGCAAAACCAAAGCTCCCACAGCTGTCTGGTCATCTTTGAAAATATTATCTCTTTCAAATTAAAGCATCCCCACTAATGTCTCTCTGGAAGACAAGTACTCATGGACCACCCCAGTCACATGCTCCTGTAGCTACCCGCACAAACAATATCAAATCTGACCCAGAGAGCGTGTAAAATTTGCATGGATTTTGCCTTATAGCATGCAAAAGGAATCTTTTCTATATCCTCTCCCCCCAAAAAATGTCTTTTCAATAATAATATTTGCTATGAAGGTTATTGGGTAATTATTGCAATTTTGTGGAACAGTCCTTGCTTGAGGTGAAGTCTGTCTCTGGATAATAAATGGCAGCCCGTGCAGTTCACTGCCAGGTTAAGTAAATGCAGAAAAGATAAATCTGCACACCCTAGGAATCACCAGCAGAGCTCGCTTTAGACCAAGTTCACAGTCAACTCGTTTGCCTAGACAAGGCTTCGCAAACAATTAGAGTTGTTTCTTTATGTTTAAATCAAGGAGAAATGACTAAGACCCTTCAGCGGAGAGCTGCAGCTTTCCCCCCAACGCTAGTCGCTACATTCTTTCGAACCTCACGCCCAGAACTTACCCAGCATTTCACCTGCAATTGTAACCATATAGCGCCTTTGAGTAACAGACTTCCCTCCAACGCTGCCGAAAGGCTGTGCAAACTGATCTAACAGCACTTTACAAAGCTGAAAGATTAAGGAAAAAATAATTAAAAATGCAAAAGTATCCAATTTCTCAAAAGCAAGAAGAAAAAATAAAAGAAAAAAAAAGCGCCCTTAGAAAGCTGGGGGAAACGGCAGAAGTATTGAAACAAACAGTGCGACTCTCTTACTCCTAAAAGAAGCTGCATAGCTTTTGTATATCTTTGTGGTTAAGGGCGTTACAACTGCAGGTCAAAAAGTTGAGGGTCAAAAGTTTACGTTTTGCACCACTCTTAGTCATTCGCTCAGACAGAGTTTGATGTCAATGTTATAGCCGAGATCTTGACTATCAGCACAAAAGATAAAATAGCTTTGAGTTACGTGTGTATCATAGAATGGACTCCAGGTGAACCCTGCTGGCTGAATGACCTCAATTACCGAGGAAAGGATAGAAAATTCCTCTTTTCAAGAGTAATACATGTTGTATTTCATCTTGAATTATCGGCCACATTTGTGTCTGAATATCTCGGGTTTAGCGGTGGCAGGTAAATACGCGTGTTACCCCCAAAGCAGCCACTGATCCTGCCTCCTTCAAGAATCAGGTAGCAAAATGCTTCACCCTTGTTTATTATATAATAACCTGCTTTAAGAGGTTTAATGTTAAGCTTTCTCACTTTGCAAAATGGCAGGAAGATAAGATAGGAGCGAAGCTATTAGCACGTGTATCGATCCTAGCCGCGTCTTTGTTTTTGCTCTCATTTCTGTAGCGACCGCTAAACTGTGCTTAAACAGGACATGCTGGCGATAATACGGTTTATATGTTTGGTCTGAGTGAGCTCGTTTAAAATGCGGAGCAGTGGAGCCGTGTTGTGATACCAATGGAAAATGTTGCAGAGAAGCTGGAGCCCTGCGCCACTCCGTGATTTGGAGTGTGCTCACAGCCTTCTGGAATTTCCAACGGAATGGGAAGTAGGAGTAGGAATCGTAGTTAATTTTCCCTTTACCCACACCTCTCCACTCTTCCAGGAAAAAGTTTAGTAGACTTTCTTAGCGGAGAGAGTTATTCCCACATTGCTTGGATTTTTTATTCCCAGTACCGCCTCGGTGTAAAAGCTTTAGCAATTTGGTTAGACATATCTACAGGGAAAACTGGCCAATATTGATTAGGCAACATCATTCTGTAGGAGATCACTGAAGATAGGATTCACCTTGAAATTTTGAGGCTGAGGGGTCGATGGAAGAGGGAAACGATATTCTTAAATAAACATAATCAGATATGAAAGGTGTGGAGGAGGGGACAGCGAGATGAGGAAGTCCGAGAAAGAGTGCACCTCACCCCCGACCACGCATTGCTGCTTTCCCACCCCCAAACGCAGGAGCCTACACCGGCCTCTGTGTAACCGGTACGCGTGAATTATTTGCCAGAGACACAGCTGGATGGTGGCAGGCGAATATTATTTCTTGGGAACAAATACGCGAGAGGTTGGATATCAGATTAGCCAAAGTAATTATTGGAGATTTTGCCTAAAGTATGTGCTGAAGCCTGGAAAGTATGTAGCGCGGGTGTTTGGTCGGGGTGTAGACTCTTCTCACAAGTTGCTGCTGCTCACATGTAGCGAGCCCTGGCACTGCATGTTTGGGGAGCCTGCCCGTGCTGGAGATAGTATATAACCTTTCACATCGAGGCTATTTATTTGGTGTAAGAGCGAANCCCCAAAAAAAAAAAGGCAATAGGCTAAAACCGAACAGTTAATAATTTGAGACGAACTCTTTCTGTCCTTTCACTCTCTGCCTTCAGCGCATTGCTCTCTGGTGTGGAAGGTCTGCTCTAAAGACCATTCATTCAAAATCCGTGCACAAATAACATTTTATGTGTGTTTATTTAATCGCGCTGGGACAGACTGAGCAAATCCCTCCAACTATCCCGTTGTTAAGAGGAGTCCCAGTGCCAGGGAAGCCGCCGCTTTTACGAAATGCTGAACTTGGTGCGACACTGCCAGCATTGCCCCGGCAGCTCCCAAAGAGAAGGAGCGTTCCTGTCCGGGGAGGCAGGAGCAGCCTCGGGGCTGTAACATTCCCAGGAACAAAGAAAGGAATACAGTCGATACATTCCATAACGTTTACATTTTCCCGCGATTTTTTTCTTATTTTTCCCTTAGAAGTAGTGACCTGGGCAAAGCACCCTGCTATCTAAAAGACACTGTTATAGACCTTTTAGAAAAACTAAGTCCAAGGCCGAGGTGAACTTCAGGTCACCGCGTCTAACAAATATGAAAATGTCGCCTGGTGAAGGGCACGCCTTGTTATTTAACAAAGACTGTCAATGTGTAAGATTAATAAGAAACAAAATGCACACGGTGTCACTTTTCGGTCACTTTGAAACTTGGGACAGCCTCGTATTCAAGAGGAGAAAGCTGGGGCTAAATATATTCAAAATGGTTCAAATCAAAGTCAAGTCAGGCTGCTAGTGGGATTCTTCCTCCTCCTACCGTTCTCGGTGGAGGACGCCCGGGCACAACGAGAGGTTGACTTGAATAATTATTATAATTATTATTATTACTGCTATTACTTTTATTGCTGTTGTTATTATTATTTTCTTTTTCGTGGGAATTACGNCAACGCTAGTCGCTACATTCTTTCGAACCTCACGCCCAGAACTTACCCAGCATTTCACCTGCAATTGTAACCATATAGCGCCTTTGAGTAACAGACTTCCCTCCAACGCTGCCGAAAGGCTGTGCAAACTGATCTAACAGCACTTTACAAAGCTGAAAGATTAAGGAAAAAATAATTAAAAATGCAAAAGTATCCAATTTCTCAAAAGCAAGAAGAAAAAATAAAAGAAAAAAAAAGCGCCCTTAGAAAGCTGGGGGAAACGGCAGAAGTATTGAAACAAACAGTGCGACTCTCTTACTCCTAAAAGAAGCTGCATAGCTTTTGTATATCTTTGTGGTTAAGGGCGTTACAACTGCAGGTCAAAAAGTTGAGGGTCAAAAGTTTACGTTTTGCACCACTCTTAGTCATTCGCTCAGACAGAGTTTGATGTCAATGTTATAGCCGAGATCTTGACTATCAGCACAAAAGATAAAATAGCTTTGAGTTACGTGTGTATCATAGAATGGACTCCAGGTGAACCCTGCTGGCTGAATGACCTCAATTACCGAGGAAAGGATAGAAAATTCCTCTTTTCAAGAGTAATACATGTTGTATTTCATCTTGAATTATCGGCCACATTTGTGTCTGAATATCTCGGGTTTAGCGGTGGCAGGTAAATACGCGTGTTACCCCCAAAGCAGCCACTGATCCTGCCTCCTTCAAGAATCAGGTAGCAAAATGCTTCACCCTTGTTTATTATATAATAACCTGCTTTAAGAGGTTTAATGTTAAGCTTTCTCACTTTGCAAAATGGCAGGAAGATAAGATAGGAGCGAAGCTATTAGCACGTGTATCGATCCTAGCCGCGTCTTTGTTTTTGCTCTCATTTCTGTAGCGACCGCTAAACTGTGCTTAAACAGGACATGCTGGCGATAATACGGTTTATATGTTTGGTCTGAGTGAGCTCGTTTAAAATGCGGAGCAGTGGAGCCGTGTTGTGATACCAATGGAAAATGTTGCAGAGAAGCTGGAGCCCTGCGCCACTCCGTGATTTGGAGTGTGCTCACAGCCTTCTGGAATTTCCAACGGAATGGGAAGTAGGAGTAGGAATCGTAGTTAATTTTCCCTTTACCCACACCTCTCCACTCTTCCAAGAAAAAGTTTAGTAGACTTTCTTAGCGGAGAGAGTTATTCCCACATTGCTTGGATTTTTTATTCCCAGTACCGCCTCGGTGTAAAAGCTTTAGCAATTTGGTTAGACATATCTACAGGGAAAACTGGCCAATATTGATTAGGCAACATCATTCTGTAGGAGATCACTGAAGACAGGATTCACCTTGAAATTTTGAGGCTGAGGGGTCGATGGAAGACGGAAACGATATTCTTAAATAAACATAATCAGATATGAAAGGTGTGGAGGAGGGGACAGCGAGATGAGGAAGTCCGAGAAAGAGTGCACCTCACCCCCGACCACGCATTGCTGCTTTCCCACCCCCAAACGCAGGAGCCTACACCGGCCTCTGTGTAACCGGTACGCGTGAATTATTTGCCAGAGACACAGCTGGATGGTGGCAGGCGAATATTATTTCTTGGGAACAAATACGCGAGAGGTTGGATATCAGATTAGCCAAAGTAATTATTGGAGATTTTGCCTAAAGTATGTGCTGAAGCCTGGAAAGTATGTAGCGCGGGTGTTTGGTCGGGGTGTAGACTCTTCTCACAAGTTGCTGCTGCTCACATGTAGCGAGCCCTGGCACTGCATGTTTGGGGAGCCTGCCCGTGCTGGAGATAGTATATAACCTTTCACATCGAGGCTATTTATTTGGTGTAAGAGCGAAGCCTGATAACAAGCTAAAAACCGTAGCCAAATATCTATTTTGTTAAAGAATAGCAGGCGGATTGTTTCCAAGAATAACAATGCGTCTTTGATATACCCAGAATGAAAGCTGTTACTATAACCGGCTTACTCAAGAGTAGGTGACAGAAATCCATTTACTTCCTCACTAAAACAATTAGTGTCCTGGATTCCGTATTTTAAATCTGGTTTAGAATAAAAATATCAATGATAATAATTTCAAAGAAGATGGAACGGCGACTTCCATAAATACTGACCCTTCTGAATTATTGTTTAAATTGNAGTCGATACATTCCATAACGTTTACATTTTCCCGCGATTTTTTTCTTATTTTTCCCTTAGAAGTAGTGACCTGGGCAAAGCACCCTGCTATCTAAAAGACACTGTTATAGACCTTTTAGAAAAACTAAGTCCAAGGCCGAGGTGAACTTCAGGTCACCGCGTCTAACAAATATGAAAATGTCGCCTGGTGAAGGGCACGCCTTGTTATTTAACAAAGACTGTCAATGTGTAAGATTAATAAGAAACAAAATGCACACGGTGTCACTTTTCGGTCACTTTGAAACTTGGGACAGCCTCGTATTCAAGAGGGGAAAGCTGGGGCTAAATATATTCAAAATGGTTCAAATCAAAGTCAAGTCAGGCTGCTAGTGGGATTCTTCCTCCTCCTACCGTTCTCGGTGGAGGACGCCCGGGCACAACGAGAGGTTGACTTGAATAATTATTATAATTATTATTATTACTGCTATTACTTTTATTGCTGTTGTTATTATTATTTTCTTTTTCGTGGGAATTACGTTTTGGCCGCATATGTGGAGGGTAGCAGGAGTGCTTGTCTATTTCACCAGAAAAAGAGGGATCTCCCTTTTCTCCCTCTTTGGGTATGTATGAGGTTGCCTCTTCCTGGTGCATGAAAATTTACTCTCTCCTTCTCAGTTCCGGTGCGGTCCCCACCTCGTCCTCGGTCAGGAAACTCTCGCTTCTTTATTAATTCATTATAGTATCTTTCTACAGTGAAATCGAGCCTTTAGTCCTTCTGGTAAAATAAGGGATCTGGCCTATTTTATCCTATCCTTTTCTTTCTTTGAGAGCTTAGGCTGATGGTACAAGTTTGCTAAAAGGAAGCACCGGGGAAAAAAAGGGTTTCAGAGATTGTTTATTATAGCCATAAATCTTGCAGTAAAATGTCGAAATGGCCGTGTGCAAGATAACACTTGGTGGTCTTGGCTGGGTTCTTGTTTATGATAACAAAACCACAAAGACATGGAACAGGCCTTTTGGAGGTCCTTCCTCAGCACATCTTCGTAGACTAATAGAACCACACGAAAAAAAACCAGACTTGAGCTGAGCAGCTCAGGTCACCTTGCAGATTATACAAAATTGCATCCTTCTCTCTGTATCCGAGCGCCAGAGCCTCACTGTAGAAAGAGGCGCAGTAAAACTTTGAGATGTAATCACAGTAAATAATACAAAGCAGAGCGCGATCAACTCTCCCAATATAGCGCTGAGCTTACAAACCGAGACAACACTTTTCGTTTTGGTTTACGATGGCGTGGGAACATGGCAGCTCGCTGTTGTACTCCGGCCATAGTGCCTCAGGAGTTATGCCGAGGATAATATTTACGATACCCCAGTGTAATTCATCTGGTGTCGGCCGGCAGGTATTTGTACGAATGCGTCTGTATGTGTGCATGTTGTCTCTTTACGCCGGGAAAATGCTCTCTGGTCGTGGTGAACTTGGGTAATCTTTTATTTTCTACAGTCACGTAGATGGGAGCTTTATTATTCTAGAACATGTGTTGCTGCTCTGTTGTTGTTGTTTTAATATAAATAAAAAAATATCCCCTTGTCTGTCAAATGTGTGTTGTTGAACAGTTGCTCTGTCTCTGTGTGTAACCGCGTGTGTGTAACCGCATTTCCTCTCCACGCAGAGTAAATAGAAAAACTTATCTATTACCCCAGTTAAAGAGTTCCATAGATGTGCTGTTGGAAATGAGTAAGTAAATGTGTTTTAACTCTCTTTACAAATTAGACATTCGATAGTAGTAGGAAATGAGTGATTGTTTAGATAAGTACCCCAGTATACCCAAGTGCTGGAAATGTTCTAATATATTGCAAGCCGCATGCAATATGCGTGCCTGTGTGTCTGTGGATTAAATATAAATCGATACGACGTGTGTCTTGTTAGATAGAATATATATTCAAATAGAATTTTATTGCATGTATCTGTTATCTATAAAACTGTAAAAGACAATAATCTGAATTTAAACAAGGGTAACTGTTAATGTAATATCTTTAGGAGGGCAAGATCTAAACCGTATCATATTTATGCTTGATATATTAGAAGTATTTTCCCATACCAGCAGATGAGATTACCCACTCAGCAATTATACTCTCTAAGGGTGCGGTAAATATTTCTGTGTATTTATATGCTTTCGCGAAAAGAAGAAAAAAAAAATCTGAAAAGTTCGCTTCTAACTCCAAATGTGCCAGACTAGCTGGCACAACCTTCAACACTTCAATAAGTATTGTTTTTTTCCACTTAGAATAAGAGCATAATTAGTTTAACGATCAAATTTCAATTACCTAAGGTCAGAGTGGTTGCCTCTTTTCCCCCTGAGCTGCAAATATCGTTAACAGTCTTAGTTTTAGCAACGCAGAAGTGACCGACTGCTCTGTCCTTCCTACACCAGGGTTTGCGAGTTACTTTTGCGAAGGCGCTAGCGATTTCTCGCGGATGTGAAAATTAAGAGATAAACCTAAGACGAGGCATACCAAACTAATGGACCTAAAATCGTAGTTCAGAAAGCGCTCCTCCACGGGGAGGGATGCTNATCTCGCTTGACACTGCGACTGCTGGACACGGCCCGGGTCAGCGGACGGGAGGAGCTGGGGATGCTGGTGAGGAGGGGTCGCGGGGCGCTCCCTCGCCAGGCAGCCGCCGCCCCTGGGGGAGGCGCGACCCCC
>WEIV01006383.1:119628-146265 GCA_013390005.1 Calyptomena viridis | reverse complement strand
CGCCGCCCGCCAAGGGCCATCCCGGCCCGCCCCAGCCCCTGCTCCCAGGCCATGCCCTGCAGCGCCGCTGCGAAGCAGCTCCCGCCGCCGGAGCCGGCACTGGGCCCGGCTGTCCGCTGTTGCCCGACAAGAGCCTGCCCGGGATGAAGGGGAAGGAGCCCGTGGTCTACCCCTGGATGAAGAAGATCCATGTGAGCACGGGTGAGTTGCCCTTGCCAGAGGGAGGTGGGGATGCGCCTGCAGAGGAGGGAAGGGGGGAGAGTGCTCCCGGGGACGGGATGGGTCGTTGCGTCTGTGGCTTTTTCCGCCCCCCCTCCTTCTCCCTCCTCGTTTCCTAATGATAAAGAAAGGGGAAAAAAAAAAGTGAGAAACCTTTTGTATCCGGGGTCCTTTATCAAAAGATTTACGAGACGCCAAACTGTTAGGGCAGTAATTATAGCCCCCATAAATTTAATTGCCCTGCAGTGGCTCTGGGCCATGTGTCTTTGAAGCTTTTCTTCTAACCCAAATGCCCATCACCATTTTTTATTGCTCCTCGATTGTCCCCAGTGTCGATAGGCTTCGAAACTATTTTTCTTGCCGTTTATGTGTCTTATGTGAACCTCATGTCAAATTATTATATAATGATTATGTTCTATCGCTTCCCCCCCTCCTTCTTTCCCCTCCGCGTGTGTATGTATGTGCCTGTGTGCACACTCTTCAGTCAATCCCAATTACAATGGAGGGGAGCCCAAGAGGTCTCGCACTGCCTACACCAGACAACAGGTCCTGGAGCTGGAGAAGGAGTTCCACTTCAACCGCTACCTGACCAGAAGGCGACGCATCGAGATCGCACACACCCTCTGCCTCTCCGAGCGCCAGGTCAAGATCTGGTTCCAAAACAGGCGCATGAAGTGGAAGAAAGACCATAAACTGCCTAACACAAAGATGCGCTCCTCAAACCAGTCCACACTGAGCCAGCAGTCCAAAGCACAGACACAGGGCCACCCCCATCCACTCGATGGGGCTACACCCAACGCAGCCGCGCTATAGATACGGTTTTTTGTTTGCGGTGTGTTTCTTTTTGTTTGTTTGTTTTGTGGGTTTTTTTTTAATATATATATATTTACCTATCTATTGGGTTTTTCAAGATGCCTTGAGGAAGCTGGCCGTTTGGACCAAACTGTGTAAAACAAAATAGCAGAAAAGGAAGAAGAAATGTGCCCGAGAACGGGCACATGTATAAACCAAAACCCGGACGATTGTCTACATTGTATATAGATAATGGTTCCATGCCCATCATTTTTTTCTATTTATGGAAACGCTCTCTTGCCCTCGATGTAAGAGAGGGCTGGATGCTGTCATGGACGACTTCTCTGTATCTAGGATGGACTCTTTTTTTTTTTAGGGAACATTTTAAAAATAAAAGAATTTAAAACAAAGCTCGTGAGACACTTGTGTAAGGCATTGACTTGAATAGCGCTGTTTCATGGTGTGTTAGTGGATTCCTGTGTGTGTATCTGTGTGTGTGAGGGTGCACAGACATATATACACACACGCACACCAGCATGGAGAGACAATGAGTACTTCCACGAGAGGTTACAGACTTACGAAAAAGTCCCCTTACGCTGTCTAAAGGAAAATGTTTTATGTATCAAAGGTAACTTAACTGGTTTTAAGTGTAGCCCCTGCAGTAGCTGTGATCTATTAGTTTTTCTCCACATTCCCTATTGCATTTATTTAAAGAATTATTGCTATAAAGGCTGTTGCTGTCTTCATATTTGGCACCGTCTAAATCGTTTGAGTCCATGTACAATTTGTGGGTTTTTGGTGTAATGTATAACAGTGCCAAATGCTGGTAATAAAGATTATTCTGTACAAAAGAATTAAACGCTTGAAACACAAGTCCACTAAGTGCTGTTTCATCCACCTTGTGCTTGGCTGCTGTTGGCACCAGGAATGGAAAACAACGGTTTAATGTATTGTTCTAACTTGGATTCATCTTGTCAATAAGGTAATGGTTATTTTAAATATAGTGAAAAACGTCCTGACTCCTAATTGCCTGGCTGGGAAAAGGTGCACTGTAGGACGAGGAAAGGTCTTGCTTCACTGTATAGGTGAGTCGTGTTCTTTTTAGCAGACTTAAGACAGAAGGAGTCTGACTCCATCGCTGGCCGTGCGACTCTTTTCAGCTGCGTTACAAGAGAAACTGTGCTTCTTCAGGGAGTCGCGGCAAGCTCCCGTGCTGTGTTAACAGTTTAAATCTTTAGCCAGTTGTGATTTATTCGTTCATTTTCTCCCGATTATGATTTCTCAGCTGGCCAGCTCTGGTTAAGTGGAACACATGAACAGTAACCTAAAGTTCCTCTTTAAGTTACATTTCTTCAAGCTTTCTTTTTCCGTTTCCTTTTATTTTGTTTTTAAAATTATTTCGAGATGTATTGAGAAAGCCTCTGCAGACACATGAATTTGGGCACAACTCAAGAGGCTTATTTGACCCAGATTGTCACAGCCGCTGTGGCAAAATGAGGTTCAAGTTGTTCCAACCCAGGCTATGTATCTCGCTGCTTCCAGGCAGTTAAGGAGCACAGGAAAAGCAGAGCTTCTAACGGAGAGCCTTGCTCAGGGCTTTCACAACACAGTGTAGCACCGAGCCAGGTGGAAAAGTCTTGGAAAGGAGCTCAAGTGCTAGTAAATCTTCCAGAGAAGGCCTGGAGGCCAATACTTATTTATTTACTTACCCGAATACATCCGAGAGGGATTTTTTTGGAATTAGTGCTTCTCTTCACATGAGTGAGACCGCCAGGACCGGGGACATCATGACCCTGTGGCTGAGGTAGCACCCGGTCCCAAAGGTGCTGCCGGCACCCCTGCCTGGCTATGAAATACGGACCATCCCAGAGAAAAATGTAACACGGCAGTGGCAGAGCATGTTCAGCATCAGGGAGGTGGTGGCTTTAAATACCCTCAGCAAACACTGCTGTCTCCACACCTGACCAAGGAGCAGGCCTGAAAAGCGTGCTTGTACTCACATTTTACTAAATCCTGAATGGCCAGTTGCCTCCTTATAAAGGGAGAAAAATACAGCTGTGAGGTAACTCTTAAGGTAACTACTATCTTCGAGCATGTAACTCTCTGTTTTGTTTATTGCTTGAGAATCTCTTAATATAATTAGAGTCAAAATTAGCACAACTGAACAAAATTCCAGCTGAAACGTGTTAACTGGCAATGCAGGGTTCTTTAGTGTGCAGCCTATGCGTATAAACCTGGTTTGCTCCCATTGTAAAAAGAAATGAAATCACCCTGCAAATAGCAATTTTAGCGAGAATCATTAATCACCTCCTACAATAAATACTTCTTTGTAATTCAACAGCAGTTCTGAAAGGCATTCTCTTGGAAAAGTCTGTGAAGACGCAAAGGATTTTCCTGGGGGAAAAAAAATGGTCATGTGTAAAGACACAGCATCTTGGCTGTCTGCTAAAAAAATGTACACTCTCTTGCTGGACATTGAACCGCGAACTGCAAAATACTCCATGGCAGATTATCATCGTTTAAGGTAAATTTTCCTTCCCCCCATTCCCCTTCTGCCTGTGCTGGGAGCAGGGTGCTACTCCAGGACTGGGAGCGCTCTGCTCCTCGTCCGATACCTCTCGTCTTTACAATAACTTCGAAAATTACATCGTCCAGTCTAAATTCTCGCATTGTGCTCCCTTTGCTAAGGCAACCGGGAGTTCACCGAAAGGACAAATTTTCTATCCCATTAATTGTTTTTTTTAGAGAAGCAGACTGACCCTTCAAACCCTTGACCTTTAAAGACAGTATTCTTTTTAATCCGGCACTTGGACCTAAATGTCTCTTTCCCCCCTCCCTCTCTCCCGTTCTCCCACTGTCTCTCACACACGGATTTATCTGCTCTGGCCACAAAGGCGAGAGCGGCCCAAAACGGTGGAAGTTTGTCAATATTTCAAAGAAAGACCGAATCACCTCGCAGTCAATTCTCAGGGAACCTCACCCCGTTAACCCTGGCACCCACCTCCCCTCCACCTAACAAGAAAAATGCTCCTCTTCCAAGATCCCCCTCCTCGTTTTTTCCTACAAGCTTTTGCTATACCTGGTGTTTCATTACACAAGGAGCTGAGCTGTGACAAGCGCCTTGTGGTATTTAATAACTAGAGCCATCCTGCATTGGGAGATTACGCAACGATGGGATTTTTTTTTTGTTTTGTTTTGTTCAGGGTGCTCGCATTTCCATGGTCTTCTTGCCCAGTGTTTGTAAACGAGGAAGGGATGGGGGGAGCCCTCACGGAGGCGGAGATCTTGACAGGCTTGCCATGAAACTCCAGATCCCCCCAGCCCCCCCTGCTTCGCGTCGGGGCCCTATTCGGGCAGCCCCGGGCTCGCCTGTCGTTCCCGCACTTCTGCCCGAGCCGGGCGGCGCGGCCCCGGAGACCCCGCACGTCACGTCCCCGAGGAGGCGGAGGCTCTTGCCATGTCCGTAGCCTCACGGCCTGGCCGGGCCACGACGGGGTGGGACCCCGGGGTGTCGTCTCAGAGCTTGTCCCTTCCAGCGCGGTGCTGCACGGGTGCCCAAGCCCGGCCCACAAGGATCCCATTGGGGTCAGGGCTCCCCGCACGGGCCGGGGAAGCTCCACGGCTGCCTCCCTCCGGCCCCGGGCAGCCCTCCTGGCTCCGCCCGGGCGCGCGGACAGGCAGCACTGATCCGTGGAAGGCGGCCCGGGGGATGCCGCCCTGATGCTCTCCGGTCGTCCTGCCAGCAACGCTCGGAGACCCCTCCCCGCTGCAGACAATGAAGATCTGGGTTCAACTGACTCATTTGGGTGTGTGTGTGTGGCCGTGTAAAGCTACCCATCTCGCTGTGCAGAACGGGACAAACTCAGGTTATTAATGCCCCAGCGCTCTCCTTAGAAACTGAAGAGCTGTCAAAGCCAGCAGAGATTAGGGGATCCAAGCACGAGTATTCCTGAGCTCGCAGATAAAGGTGTTGCGTCTGTTCTGGGGGAGATATTGAATTTTAATGTTTAGGGTCACGTGACTCATTAAATAATTAATGCAGATAGTCAGGAATGGATCTGTGGCCGTCAGTCCTCACTAGGAGTGATTCTCTCAGAAGTGAAACTCAACTCTTTATTATTGGAGTTTGTTTTTTTTTTTTTTTTTTTTTTTCTCTTTAAAAAAATACCCCACCTGATTTATCTTGAAAGATTCTAAACCTCTTAAGCAAGCAGTAGGGTCTGTGTTGGTAAGTAGGTAGTGTGTATTTCTAGCTTGATGACTTTAATTGTTTGTGCTTGCTTTGTGTGCTGAGCATTTGCTTAACAAGTTTAATATTTAGAAATGTTAAATCTTTGTTTTAGCTGCCTTGTGGTCACATTATAGCTTTTGATGGTTAAGTGTAACCGAGGCAAACACACTTGATAATGTTCTAATTCACACTGTGGAAGGCTGGGTGCTACAGTGCAGGAGGACCTGCTTTGTTCAATTTTCCTGGCGTTAATAAATCACCGGCTCTTAATACAGGGCCAAAAAAGCAATGCAAAGGCAGTGAGCATTGCAAAGGAAAAGTCATGGGCGAATTTCTCTATGACTCATTAGTCTGAACGATTTATGTACGAACTTAGAGTGCCGCAAAGAATATTAGAGTTTGGGATAACAACAAATTAAAAAAAAAAATCATAGCTTTTGTAAAGTGCTTTATTGCTACTTAGCAACTCTTTCAAGAAGCAGCATAGTTTAAGGGACCGTGGCAGTGTAAAATATGGTAGCGTGACCTAATAGCTCCAAAATAAATAACAGAAAGTCTCTGGCACCATTTTCAGATACACGCTCCATATTTAACACGAGTGAGACAACCCAGTCACGACACGCTTGATCGATGATTACTGCTGTTTGTAACATGACTATTGATTAGGGATCAAAACGGCTAAGGTACGACTTTGAGCCTAAAATGCCAGGGGGTTCCCCCTGAGCCGAAGCCGAGAGGAGAGAAAGGTAGAGCCAGGGATAACCCCAGGAAGCAGTGCCCGAGCTCTGCGATTGCTGATTGAACTCTTTCCATTTTCTTTTGTGTTTGCCAGTAGATTTTAACAGTCAGCCCTCTCAAATTTATGAGACAGCAATAAACAGTTTAATAGGCTATTATTGCATGATGTTATGTAGACTGGAATTCAACACCAAATTTAAAATTATTAGCGTAATTATGGAACTACTAAATTACCAAAGCAAAGTCTCTGCTCAAAAAGTTCTCCCAAGATAGACTTAATATTTCCAAGACTCAGATAACACCCTTCCGCAAGAACTGTTATTTAATTATTAGCATTTACATTTGCTGACGATTTTAAGATGCTTTAGATGGGCTTTATTAGCAAGACTGAATAGGGGTGTACATTATTATATCTGACAAATTTATATGTAAAAGTGATTCAGTAAGTGGCATGCAAATAATCTATTGTATTTTTGGACTGTGCACTGTTGTTTATTTTAGGGGAAAAGGAGCAGTCCAATTTTTTCCCCTCCGTCAATGACTTTCAGCGTTTTGGTTCCCCCTCCCACTATCCCTCCCACCACCCCCCCCCAAAAAAAAAAAGGCGCAAGCACTTGGGCCCGATCCCGCTACAGTGAGGTCAATTGTTAGTCTCTTATTACGCTACTGGTGGCAGGATTGGGCCCCGGCTAAGCGTTTGAATAAAAGCCCAACCGCAATACGCCCCGCATTTAAACTGGAATCCTTTCCGTGTTTTATTCAGCAGAGATGAACACCACGACTTGTGTTTAATGTCTGTTCTTGATTAAATGATCCTAAACAAAGGTTTCCCAGAGGAAAATAAAGCAGACATTCATGTAACAAGAGTTTGGAATGACAATATTTCCAAACACTCGGAGACAGAAGGCATAGCTGTCTACGGGAAAAAAAAATAATAAAAAAAATCACAACCGCACGCTTTTATTTCTCAGCTCCTTGTGCTCTTCATCCGGGTGGGAACCCACGCTCCTCGCGGAGCCCGAGCCCTCTTCATCCCTTCCCACCCTTCTCCAGGGCTCTCCCAGTGCACCCGTCAAACCATGTATTGCCACTGAAGGAGCAAAATACCTCCCCCTGCACTCCCCGGTAAGGCACTGTTTGTTGCTTGTTTACAGGAGCCCCGAAAAGAAGCCGCTCGGCCGGGGCGGTGGAAGAAGCTGGGAGCGCCTCAGCCCAACCCTGCGCAGCTGGAGGAGGTAAGAGACGGGCAGCGGTCGCTGTTTTTGCGCCGGCGGCAGCTCTGAGAAAGCGATTTGCCTGGTACCTGCATGAAGAACAACCCTGCTGGAATGGGATTTTGTTGTTGTGATAAATATTTAACCTAGCTGGAATTTTTTTCTGGATTGGCCCTATTCATCTTCCGTGGGTGGTGAATGCGCGTGTCTGGGCAGACAAAGAAGTGTACGGGACCTGAGTGATCGCCATCCTTATAAAGGCATTGGGGACAGGAAGGATGCGAAGTCATCCGAAGAGCGAAAGAGAGAATTTCTTTGTCCTTTCTCAGCTCCTTCCCAAATCAAAGGCACAAGGCGAGGGAGAGAGGGTTGGAGCCAGTTCGGTGTTGAATGGCTGCTTATCGCGTCTTGTCTGTTCACCTCCTCCTCGAGAAGTTCCGCATCCAGTCCTGAAAAAGTGGAGTGCATGCGGGGATGTTAGTAAACCTGATTTTTGTCTGCGTGCATAAACCAGAATGGCTCGCGAATAAATTTTGGGTATTTGTCTGGTCCGGCCTGCTTTGCAGTAAGCGGAGGTCGGTGTCTGGTGGTTCGGAGTTGTTGGAGTCCTTGAAGTGCTTGGTGCTTTGGCAGGATAAATTAAATGCTTTCCATAGTGACAATTTTCTTAAGCCGGCCGCCGAGAGGGGAGGATTACACAGAATTAGCTCAAATTCCTGCTAGATTTACCTGCTTATTTTTGGACGTTGATATACAATTAGTGTACTTTACTACCTTTTAAAAGCGGCCATAAATTACAGAACTACAAGGGCTCTTTGTGTTGGCTTAATGGGCTGCTTAAATCTTAACTACAAAAAGGCGCTGAAAATGTCTATTCACGCTTGTGTTCGGAAATTGAAAGCGAAAATACGGTACGAAGAAACCTTCCTTCGGTGGCATGTACCCACAGCATTGCGTGCAGAGATGTTTGGGATTCCTTAACGGACCCAAAACTGGCAGACTCTGACTCTGCTGACTCTGAGCAGAACTTCTCACACAAGGGCAGAGTCGATAGAGCTACTCTTTTTATCTGCTTGGAAGTGATCAAAGACCAACTTTATCTCAATGAGACTCACGGACGTAGGTAAACAGCCCTGCATTCCAGCAGTTTTCAAATATTTCGAGGGAGCAAGGAAATAAGTACTTACGTAGTACAGTGATTCCCATTTCGTCTCCACATGGGAGTGATAGGCACACCTCTTAACAACTGGCATAAAAACAAACTTGAAACGCAGCAAAAATCCTGAATCTCATTATATTGAAGATAACTTTAAGCAGCAGAGTGACTATTGATGCCAGAGCGGGCACAAAGGTTCTCTCTTAATGAAGGCACGTTATGAACTCAGATCTGTTTGTTGTTACTGAGGCTGGAATTTCAGCTCAGCTCGAAGCCATATGTATAAAGCACAGAAAAAGCAGTAGCAGACCTACTGATAAACTCCACTTTTTTTTTTTGCTAGAAACCGTGTTTCGGGTCTCCAAATCATCGAGGTAATAAAACACAATGTTGAATATCCAGGAATAGGAACAAGGCAATAAATGGAATGGCAAGGGAAATCTAGCGCCTGCGACTCGCAAGATCATTTGAATTTGTATCTGAAACCTCGTAATTACGCTGCTAGAGCAAAGAAATCTTTCTCCAAATTCGGCGGAAGAGAATCATTTTCAGCTGCGATTCAGGACGACACGAAGTTAGGCAAACTTTCCCTTCTGCCCTCCCAAAGCACACCCTATGGAGGGTATTAACAAGTCAAGAAGTTACTTTTCTTAAGAATTAATTAGATTCCCTACTATATACACGAAGTTAATTGTTAAACAGTAGTTTTAGGATTAACTTGACCATTAATACTAATAAAGATGTTCATAGAAACAGGGTTTTGAAGCCAATAGCCACAGCTAGCGTTAAGGCATTTAGGCTGACTTATGATTGTGATTTATTGCTTTTGTAGTTTCTATTTGCTCAGGACTGTAACTTCTAAAGCCATCTTTCTGCTTTTGACGCAAAGCAGTCGATAACTTTTTGCAACAGCCTCAAGAAAGACTTGCTTTGCTTTTTTCAACATCTGCTCTATTCCCCAGTAATTTCACTTTCATTGTTGCAGAATTTCTCTGTATGTTTCTTCTATGGGATGTAAACGCACCATATTTAAAAGAGCTGTGAATTCATCTCGAGCAAGTATCTGCCTTGGTTTTTGTTAAGTATGAGACCTGTGGAGTTACCAGGCATGCTGATAGACTCGGGCACGCCAAGTGTGCCTAATGCTCTCTCTTTTTCAAAGGTCTATAGTTTTTATTTTTATTCCAGTCCTTAGTGAGGTATAATAGATGTATACCCTGATACAAGCTTAGTCACTTCCGTATGAAAAATTACAAATTTTTCTCCTGTTGGAGTGTCATGCTGACTTTGATGCAATGGCCACTGCTCTTCACTGTTACAAATGGGTTTACATTCCTGGCCCACTTTTACAATCCAAGCGAGAGTATATAAGGCTTGGTCATAAAGCTTAAAAATTACCTTTAAAAAGGAACCTCCTTACATTCTGTTCAATGAAGTGCGGATAAAACACTAAGAAGGAATATGTAGTTGGCTTATTTGAACTCATGGGAGAGGGTGGGAAGATTTAGGTCAGGGTGTATATACATCATGATGCACAATGCTGAAGTCACAGAACTGGACCAGGAGCACGACAAAAGTGTGAACTATCTGATCTGTTCTGACTCCTTCCAGAAAAGTTATGTGAGTGGGGGGTTTCTTTTGTTTGTTTGGCTTATTGTGTCAATAGCAAAAGTTAAACAATCTTACAGGGAAGATGAGATATGTTCACACACAGACGAAGCTGCTGGACTCAGAGGCCACATACAACTTTGCTCTTGACTTTTTTCATAATTTTTTTCCCTTTAGGCAAAGAGCTCCCCCTCCCCAATTTTTTTCGTCGTTAGCAACCTATAATTTTGTGCATCACTCAAACTAGCTGTATAGGAAATGCGTAAGCACAGGTTTAACAGCAAGGTCCCAAAAGATTTTGCAAAATTCAGAGGCGCGCCAGTGAAGGAAGGTGTATTCTTCATAGTGTGTTACGAGGACAAAAATCAACTAGCCTCTTAGAAGAGACTCTTTTTTGCCTTTGTCAGGTAATTAAAGGTCTTTTTAGTTTTTACAGGAGCCCTGATGTAGCGTGTGGGAGTTGAGCAAGCCCTGTACAATGGCAGGGTAGAGGCAGCTGGGGGTGGGAGAAAGGTTGGTAATCGTCCCGTTTAGAAAGGGACTGGAAATAATAGCGTTAAGATTTGGGCTTTCTTCGGGGGTTGTAGAGGACATGAGACGTGGAGTAGAATGGCGGGCCTGGGGAACTAATGTCGGTTAATTAGGCTAAGTATCAAAGTGCAGCGTAATGCCATATTGTAAGAATTCCTCTTGCCTTCCAATAGGCTTTGTATAAAGAAATATTGGTGTGGGAGGAAAGAGAATCAAACCAATCCCCCCCCACCCCTCAGTCATCTGCATCTCTTAGATTTGTTTTTTCTCCTCCTTTAAAACTCTTCTTTAACATATTGGGTTAAGTCTTTAAAAACCGAAGGCTCGCGCTAAGAAAGCCTGTTCCTTCAATGATTCCCTATTTCAAATAAAAGGATTTAAGTTGACGTATGACCACGTGAGCACATAATACAGCGCATTATTGTGGCATTTGGAGTGGAGACCCGGTCTGGCTCCGTCTGCGATTACGCTTTTCCAGTTTCTGTTCAGAGCAAGCACTGCTTTCTATTCTTTTTTTCTCCTGCCCCCATCACCGTTCCCGCAAGAGCTGACCATTTCGCTGACAGCTTTCGTTCCTTATGGAAAGGTTATTGTCGAGCCGAGAGGACGAAATGCTTCGTTAGAAAGGATGGATTTTATTTTAAGGTATTTCCGTTGATTGTTCATTTATGTGGTGAGTTATTGCTGTTCGAGGCAAAGGTCAGTAGCAGACGCTGAAGTGAGTGCGTGTGTGTGCGTGCGGGTGTGTGTGCACCCGGAGCCAGGCTGCTTCCCTCTTTGTTTCAATTTGCTGCGGTAAATATTCAACTCTACCCTCGGAGCGAACAGAGCAGGGACAGTTTGCTTCTTTATTTATTTTTCTCCATAGAGATCCCACACTGCTGTTGGTGGCCAGCTGCCTCTACTCCAGCCCCTCGATTGCCATCTTATCATTATTTATGACCGGCTAGATATGGGAAGCCTTTTTTATTGTCGTGTTTGAATATTTCCCCCTTAATTTTATTCTATTACTTTATTGGTATGTTTTGGTGTTTATTTATTTATGTATTTGAGGGAGTCGGAGGCAACTATCCGGGGGGCGTGTGTGTGATGCTCCTCTGTCGGGGTCGTGCTCGAGTGTGCGGCGGCGATTGTTGTTTTATGGGTGTTTGTTCGACCGCTGCCGCTCCGTAAATCGATGACTGTGTGATAGTGCTGCCATTTTATTTATGATGCTTTAGTGATACTTTGTTTACTGTGCGCGGAGCACTGCATGGACGCTCAGCAATATGGCAAAGCTTCTCCTTCCCAAATGAGCCAAGGAGCTCCTCTGTATTTATCCGCGGTGAGAAGGAACTGAACCAAGAGCCAGCCTCAGCTTCTAACAATAAATCAGCCTTGGAAATGTGCGGGTTTATTCTGTCTCTCTGAATGGGGATCTGGAAAGTGAGAATAAAAAGGAGAGGAGTGGGAAGTATCTTCTAGGAGAACCTAAATTCATATCCATCCCGTAGTTTACATAAATATAGTTATATCTTTATATATAAATTTGTGAGTATTTGCATATACTTATAAATATGAATGCATGGATATATGTGAAGAATGCACTTTAAATGACAAAAAAGAAAGATTATTTGGTTATCCAAGGGAGACAAAATGCTATATGAAACCCCATTTCCTCAGTGTGCCTCGGCTTTGGGAAAGGTTGGAGTACTGGGGCTAGCTTTTCTCCGGTTCACTCCACACCTCTCGCTTATTCCTGTTTTACCATTTTGTGTCTAGTCACCCGGTGTTTGTAATTGCTTGTCTTCTAAGGGGTCAGAAAGGGAGGGAAAGAGGAAGAAAAGCGAACGATGATAAAAACTCCGCTGAAAACAACAAAAGGTTATTTTCACACGGGGCTATTCGCGGCCGTTCTGCAGAGACCTGCAGGGTGATGTTTGGAATGGTTTCACGTTTTCCTGCTCTTTAAAGCCTCTTTCAGAGCAGAACTGACCCAAATATATTGTATTCCCCTTTCTCGCCATACTGAAGCACGTTGTCCTTTTTTAGACCCGGCGTATCTCTTTTCAGGGAGGGAAGGAGAGCTGTTTCGCTCCCAGCTGTGTGACTAAAAGCCAAGGCTGGGTTTGCCGTACTTTGAAATGGGCCAAAACGCGCCACAAAAATAAAATGCAAGCTTTAATTGCAGCTAAATTACTTGGCAGCGTTTCTTCTGATTTATGGCCCGGTTCGGATGCATATTGACCCGGTTAAAACACTCATAAATAATACAGTCCTGCTCTAGAGCAAAAGAAGAATTCTGGAGGAGAGATGATTTCGGCGAGCTGTATAAATAACTTCAGTCTGTTGAGCAAATAGCAAAGAGTGCGCTGCCTCTCCAGTGTTAGAAAATATAAACAACAATTTAGATTGACCACGGCTTGCTTCTATTGTCCAGTCTTTCTCTAATTCAGCTGAGATGCCCTCCTAACTCTCTAACGACTTGGACAAGAATCCCTTCCAGAATTGGTCCCCTTCTCCGGCAACTCCTCGCCTTGATATTTCATCTTTAAGAGATCCCCCCAAACCAGTCTTGAGCTGTGTGCTGCCTGCTTCCATTTCGGGGCATCCAAGGACAAGGTGCTTTACAAGCATTATTTTGTTCGGAAACTAGTAATTCTGGGGAGGGGAAGGGAGGAGGGGAAGGAGTCCTGCAGAGTTGGTCTCTTCGGGGAGAAAAAGGCAGCTCATTTCTGACCCAGAAATCAGTCCCAAACCCTGCCCTTCCCTCTCCGAGCTGAGCCCTATCTCTCTCCGCGGAATGGAGCAGCGAGAAAATATTCAGCCTCCGGGAGGGAAAGACAGATAAAAGCAGCGGGAATCTCTGCGTTGGGACACTTATTTCGACATCATATGAGACATAAAAAAAAATAATCTTCTCTTGTTTAAAATTACCTCTTTGGGGAGAGAGGGGGCGTGGGAAAACAGGACTAATAGGAGAAATCTCGCAAAATCGTCTTTGTAAGCAATAAGACGAATGGAGGAAACACTTCAATATTCCTATGAACCACTTCGGTTCTCACGATTAAAGTCCTTCCAGATCCTTTCATTTTTAAAAAGTCCTCCCACCCACCCCCCTTCCCTGTCCTTAAATACAGACATGTAGTCAGAATGTCCCGCTGAAGATAGCTCCCAAGTTGAAACGCGTTCCCAGGAAAAGCTCGCCCAGCTTTCGGCGGAGCTCCCCAAAACGGCAGGCTCTTCGGTGTCCGCAGGTTTCGGAGGTCCCCATCTTTCTCTCCCTGTCCAAATCCTCCTCTCCAGTCCGGGGGTCTCCGTCGGGGCGCAGCGCTGCCTCTCGTTAGTTGACCGGGCAAGTGGGCGAATGGTAGATCAGCAGTTTCAGAAGAAAGTGTGGGGTTGATTATTGACTAAAAAGACTTTTGTTTTGGTTTTGGTGTTTTTTTTTTTTTCTTCCGATGTAACATTCACAGGATTGTTTGAAGCAAAACGCATACGCGGGATTTTTGCCTTTTCTCTCCTCCTACGCTGGCCGCTTCCCCTTTCATGTGGTGCCTTCTCACTTATGCCATAAGGAGCAAGTGTTTTCTGTTTTAGTGCTCTGTTTACAGCTTTGGTGCACGAAGTCATAAATCTTGCATAGCCATAAATGACAAAAACCATTGGTATGCGTAAGAGGCCACCACAGCCTTATAGTGCTTTTTATTTCTTGCTTCCCCTTTGCTTTGTTTGTGTTTAAGGATGACGCCGTGCTCCCTCGTGCTTTAAACGGACTAGTTACATTTGTAATGCCTTAATTAACGAAGTAATGTGAAATTTACACCTAGGTTTTATACGGAGGTTCCGCTTAATGCACGAAGCTCAGAGCCCTGTTAACGTCTGCCAGACGGGCAGGGTCTGCAACTTTGTTTTAAGTTCTCGCTTGCACGGTTGCTGCCGTGTTTCTGTTAGGAAACTGGGGGACAACCACCATCCCCAAAACCCGCGGCGTTCAAGGAAGAGGGGAGAGCCTTCCCCAGCTCTGCCATGGAAAGAAGGAGAAGGCGAGCTGTGAGGCGCCGGGCCCTCGTCCACGCGGGGCTGGCGCCCACGCGTCCCCACAGGGTGCTGCGGGCACCCCGACCCGTCTGTGCAGCACATGTGTGTGAGCGCCTCTGTGCCCGTCCCGGGCGCTGGGGGTATTTGGGGGGGCCAGAGTGGTGTCTGGGTGTACATCTGTGTGTGTATGCGCTCACGCATGCATGAGTTAATAATTAGTAACTCTAATGATTTCCAGCGTGTCTCTGAAAGCATTGCCTAGACCGGGGACCCTGATGGGCTTCGGTTGGCTCTCCGGACCCAGCCCCGACTCTCCAGGCTTTGCTCCCCTCTCCGGGATTCAGCCGAGTCTATGCGGGGCTCCCGGACTTGAGGAGCGGCGGAGGGGCTATTCTGCAGCCGCTCCCCAAGCCCATCGATAAGAGAGACAAACTCAAGCCCCCCCAGCAGCACCCCGGAGGCTGGTGAGAGCGACCCTTTGTGAGCGCCGTTTGTCTTCATTAGCATAATTTTTCTGGACTTCGGTGACGCCCGGGTGCCGGGGGGGCCGCACTCCTTCACTGCCGCGCTCCTCTGCGCCCTCCCCAGCCCCCACCCTGCCCCAGGCTTTCCCAGGCGGCCGTCTTTCTTTCTTCCTTTCTTTTTTTTTCTAGTTTTTTTCCTTTTCCCCCCCGCTCCACTCCCCACACCCAACCCCCCTACCCTTTCTCCTTCCCTTTCTCTTCTTCCCTTCCCAGAGCAGTCCTGGGAAACATCCCCGTCCTCCGTGGCCTGCGCAGGGGGAGCCCGGTACGCTGGGGACAGGCTCGGGGTAGGGTGGGCAGCGTCAGGGGAGCGGGGGAGGCGGGTGTGCGGATCAACCGTCCCCAGCCCGTGCGGGCCAGAGCTCGCCCCTCCCGGCTGGGGATTGCCAGGCGCGGAGGAGTTGAGTCGCTGCCCACCCCGCGGCCACAGGGATCGGGCTGGGGCAGGCAACCCCTGCTCTCTGGGTTGTGTCGCCTGAAAAAAAAAANAAAAAAAAAAAAAAAAAAAGGAAAAAGAGAGAGAGAGAGAGAAATAGCATGCTGGCTTCCGCCTCAGTCGTCAGAAGTTAAGGTAAGCAGGCCACAAATACGCTGCTATCAGTCGTGAATGGCGGAGTTTATGTCCCAGTGATTTATGACCGTAGACTTAAATGTCGGTTCAAGAAGAGTTCACAAGCTGGGGCTTCCTTCCAGGCAGTGACTGATACCCTTACACTTCGTGTTCAGGCAGCTCTCTCTCCTCTATTCCCCCCACCCCCCACCTTCTCTCAACTTTATCTTTATCTTTCAGGAAATCTTTCAGGGGGGCTGCCTGTTTTTTCTTCCTGGAGTCAGAGTTTGGGGCTCGGCTAGGAGTTACAGGGCAAAGATTTGGTGTGCTTGGGAAGGGAGAAAGCTAAGGGAAGGAGAGGATAGAAGAGAGCTGAAGTGGGAAATGGGGGAAACCAAGCAAACTTGCCTTCCTCAAGCAACTTTCATCTGCTGTCTCTGGGCTGTCTGGATGTGGGGTTGGGAGGCAGTTGTTGAAGGGCAGAGACGTGTATTGCACAAACGGAGATGAAGTCGATAAAAAGGGCATTGGAAAAAATAGGAGGCCATCTGTGGTTGTGAGACCTGGCCTTTTGTATGCGAGGGAGAGAGGAGAGCTCTTCCTATCCCAGGCATCGGCTGGAGTGGTAAATCCACACACACTCTCGCTCCTCTCTCCCGTTAGGACGCTATTATTATCGTGATCATTGTCGTTCTTAATCCCGCTATTCCCGCTTTCTCGAGGGATGACTGGGCTCTCCTCAGGTTACCCCCACTTCTCCATAACTTTGTAGGAAGTGATTAACTTGGCGAAGCCAAACGCGGGATCTAATTTTTTCGCTTGCTGGCAGGCGGCCGAAGCTTCAATAATATTTTGCCTTCCGAGTAAAGTTGCCTATTGTCTGTGGGCCAGCAGCTGCTGGAGCAGCGAGCCCCACATCCCGGCTCTGCGCTGCCCGTCCTGCCTGCGCCACGTAACTTGCCAGCGGCCGAGGGAAGGCGAAATATTTGATGTCACGATTATGAAAGGCGGGTGCCTTTGTAAAATCACCGCTGGCTGATTATTTCCTCCTCCTCTGGTAGTGTTGTCTCTATTCTCTCTTTCAAAGGAATTGAGAAAAATCACACCAGGCCTCTATAGCAAAGGGAAGGAGAGGTGAGGAACTGGAAATTGTGTGCGTGCCTCAGATCTCCATCGGCTTATTAGCTTAATGGCATCCAAAGAGCTTGATTAGTGCAATAACAGGATAGCCGCCCTGCTGTAGGTGTGTTACCTTCATTTTGTTACGCTCTAACAAAAGGAATACTGTTTTCTAAGAACTTGTATAACTTGAAAGGCTTAGAATGAGCTCGTTTGGTGCATGTGTTGTGTAAGGTTTTTCGCCCCTAAGCATTTGTCCTCGTCAGATGTTTTTTTGGGGAAATAGTCAGCTGCTCAAGTACAGGGAAAGTGGTAAAAGAAAAGAGAAGCCCTTCTGATCTCAAAGACGTGGTTATTTGCCAGCAAGAGCGTAGGGGCACGGTGAGGAACACACTTCAATTTCTGAGAACAATGTGGGTGCGTGTGGAAACAGCTTCTAGATCGGAGGTTATGCACAGGTCTTCTCTCTTATTAATACGAGAGATTCTTTAATTGGTTATTTTCAATCAGGTGACCAGTAGACTTTAATCNAGGGATTCGCCCGGGCAGGAGAAGCATTCTCTGGGTTTGTGTCCAGCCTCTCCCTAGCCAAGTGACCCTCATACATCAAATTACATAGCAGTTTCTAAGACAGAACCTATTATCTCTAAGTTGGAAGGAAAGTTCAAGCCGTGGTCATGGAGATGAACGCTGGTTTTTCAGGTTCCTGGTGTATTTTTTTCCCCCCAATCCATCATGTTTTAACAGGTAGGATCTGGCGGAGTCCACGAAAAGTTAGTGTCTTGAAAACAACTGCTGAAAAAAAAAACCCAACGACAGCCAAAGTGCCCAACTTGCCTCTGCTGGCCCCGCTGAAGGGGCTTCGCGCGGCGCCGGAGGCAGTTGAGGCTCCAAACACACTCGCGAGTGGGAGGCGGGCTCAGGGACTCCGTGGGGCGGCCCAAGCCGCGCTCCGGGGCCGAGAGGGAGCCTCTGCGGGCGGCGGTCGGGGCTCACACGGACAGAAACCGCTGCTGCCGGGTGCTTGACCTGGCCGGCTAGGGGTGGGGTGCGAACACGGAGGGGAGAAGGTACTGGCTTTGTTTATTTTCCTATGGAGCATTTCATAGACAAGTCAAAATCCATCACTCGGGATCGCGGTGTTTACATATTCCTACCCAGGAAACCTTTCCACCCTGCTCCCGGCCTCTGCCACACGTAGGACAGGACAATCTCATGTATTTCTTTGAAGTTGTATGGAGACCTGAAACCAGGAGAGAAAGGATAAAAATAAAACGACATCGGTTACACGAAAGGGTTTGATCTTAGAGTTGGAATGAAGCAACAGTCCAGCCCCTTCACATTACCGATTCCTCGATCACCCTTATCTCAGAGACCAGTATTAAAACAGCCTCTTGGTGATAAACGATCAACCCCCTTACTCTGCTTCTTAAGAATAAATAAATAAATAAATGAAACCCCTAGAAAGCCTATATCCTGGTGTGGCAAAGCACATATTTGTAGCTGCCAGTAAATTCAGGTGGCTTTTATATCAAAATGCTCTGCGCCTGAGGCCAAGTCATGCTGCTAAATATTGCTGACCACTTTTTCTTTTATGGCTTTCATGTCACTTAGCTATTGAAAGTAAGATGGATTTGTACCATTTCTTCACCCTGCTCTGCTCTCCCCACACCCCAGGTCTGCCCGGAGAGGCCATTGGAGGAAGAGCGCCACGTGACAGAGGGGTGCCAATGTTATTCTCCAAGGGTGTCAAGACCCTGTCAGTTTGCGAAATAAATATTGGGAAACAACGAAATGCAAAAAGCGACCTACTACGACAGCTCTGCAATCTACGGTGCCTATCCCTACCAAGGAGCAAATGGTTTCACTTATAATGCGAGTCAGCAGCAATATCCTCCATCTTCATCACTTGTGGAAACTGAGTACCACCGCCCTGCGTGCTCCCTCCAGTCCCCTGGCAGCTCTGTGTCCCACCACAAGACCAATGACATCAGTGAGAGTTGCATGAGGACCCTCTCTAGCCAGCCTCACCAGCCCCCTGGCCTCACTGACCCACAGGCTCCACCACAGCCGCCTCCAGCTCAGCAGGCACAACCTCCACCTCCATCCTCCACCTCACCACCTCAAAATGCCAGCAGCAACCCTGCCCCAGCCAACCCCACCAAGAGCCCAGCTCTTAACTCACCCACTGTGTCCAAACAGATATTCCCATGGATGAAAGAGTCTCGGCAAAACACAAAGCAGAAAAACAGCAGTTCCAGTTCAGGTATGAAATACACTCCCCCTCTTCCTGGGTACCCCTGGGCTGGCTACACATCTGGTGGGGAGGAGGGCTGTCTTACCCACCTTCACTTCAGGGAAGGGAGGGTGGGGGCTTTTTCAGTCTTTGAGTTGATCCTCTTAAGCTTTTGGAAAGGGGTTGCTATCACTCAGCTTATTGACTGAGGGAAGCTCAGTGAACAAACCACCCCATGCAAAACTTCCCCAGCCTTGCAGAATGGGTTCGAACAGGCTTCGCTTCCTAGTGGCTGAACCACTTGTGCCCTCCCGCATCTATCATATTTCCTAGGTAATCCTCCCTCCAGTAAATCATGTCAGTATGGAGTAGCACAGGCCTTAAGCCAGGGGTTTGTCCCAAGTACTTCGTTGGCATGATGCTGTTAGATTAATAAGACAGTGACCTATCTCTGCTGAAGTGTAACTGGAATAAAATAGCTCATAATCGCATGAAGGCAGGATCAATGTCCTGCATGCAGTCAGGACCTCTTTCTGTTTTAATAAGCTGATTGGCAAAGTTACAAGCCTAGTAAACAAAAAACATTCTAGAGTGCCAGAAACTTCAGCCCATAAAACATTATTTGAGGGATGTAAGTGTATATCAACACACTTATTACTGAAGGAAACCCAAATTGATAACACCAGTGCTAGCTCCAATGCCCAGGAGTTGGGTTTATTCTGACTTCTTCCTCTTTTTCACTTAAATGTGCCTTGGAAATAGAGTCCAAGATTTTAGCAAATGTCTTTGCCAGTCTGCTTTCTAAAGTTGTGGTAACACTGCTGTTTACAGCTTTCCATTTCATGTATTTATTTTATTAAAAAGCAGTAACATTTAAATATATTTGTATGCCTATATGCAAGCCTAGCCACTGTACGTTCTTTATAGATATTATACTTCCCAATCCCTACCATATGTTTATGTTGTACAGTAGATGTGATAAAAACACTATACTGTCAATTCTGTGTTTGTATGTTAAAAGTTTATATTGCAGATACATAACGTTCAGGCATTTCTATCTTATGTATACATATGTACACACATCCATACATATACATCTATAAATAGGGGTGCAGGTCTTTACAACAATGGAGAACAGCTAGTTCTCTAAGACTCTGATGCCACTGCGTTAGCTGCAGGTTCACCTTTAGAGTTTCTAAACCTCACTATGTTTCCCTGAACCTTTCCTGCTCCCTCATGCCAAGATCAAGATACGTTGCACACTGTCATTCTCAGAGGAAGCAAGTGTAGAGTCATACAGTGATACTAATGAGGTGAATGAAGTCTTTTGAGTTTTGTAGCTAGGCACGACTGAGCTCATGCTATGGGGGAGTTCTCATTGCAAACGTGGGCATCCATCTTGCATTTCAGAGCTGGACTCCCCATATGCTGGTGGTGTTGGCCATTTTCTCATGTTGCCATGTCTAGGTTCACCATGCTGATTGTGTTCTTTGTGTGATTTACATAGGTGAGAGTTGTGCTGGTGATAAAAGCCCTCCAGGGCAAGCCTCCTCTAAGCGAGCCCGTACAGCTTACACAAGTGCCCAGCTGGTAGAACTGGAAAAGGAGTTCCACTTCAATAGGTACCTTTGCAGGCCACGAAGGGTAGAAATGGCTAATTTGCTCAATCTCACAGAAAGACAGATCAAAATCTGGTTTCAAAACCGCAGAATGAAATACAAAAAGGATCAAAAGGGCAAGGGCATGATGACCTCTTCAGGAGGACAGTCCCCAAGCAGAAGCCCTGTCCCTCCAGCTGCTGGGGGATATCTAAACTCTATGCATTCTTTAGTAAACAGTGTCCCCTATGAGCCCCAGTCGCCTCCACCATTTAACAAGCCTCATCAAAACACCTATGGCATCCCTGCATCGTATACCACTCCTCTTAATAATTGCCCACCTCCTCAAAAGAGATACACGGGGACCGCAGCTGTGACACCTGAATACGATACTCATCCTCTTCAAGGCAACGGTTATGGGAATCCACATATACAGGGAAGCCCCGTCTATGTAGGGGGCAACTACGTGGAGACCATGACCAATTCTGGGCCTTCCATCTTTGGTCTAACTCATCTCCCTCATCCTCCCTCTGCCAACATGGACTACAGCGGGGCTGGGCCGATGGCCAATAATCACCATCATGGACCTTGTGATCCACATCCAACATACACAGATCTTACTGCTCACCATCCTTCTCAGGGAAGAATTCAGGAAGCGCCCAAACTCACCCATCTGTAAGAGACAGGAATCACTGAGTGGAACACCAAGCCCCCAAGTTTTGGGAAGTACTCATCCCTTCCCTTCTATTTCCTCTCTCCCCACCATGTGTCCTCCCCTCCTCTTCTTGTTTCTTTTGTTCTTTCTGGTTTGGTTTGTTTCCTTTCGTAAAAGCATTTTCTAGTTTATGTGACGTAGCAATATTTGTTGCTTGAATTGCTCTATAGTTTCACTAGTGGATATTTATCTTCTTGAACTGTAGCCTTGTGTCTCACTTTGGGAGTATGCAGAGGCTTTATACTTTACCTTCTACACTTTTATCAAAACAGGGTATATGAACAAATTTTCTATAAAAGGAATTCTTAAATGTGAATTTGTTCGTACATGATTGATCCCACAGGGAAGCAATTTTTTTATTGCACTTCTTTTAAATAGCAAGAAAGACATCAAAAGCGCTTGGACAGGGACTCCCTGGACAATTATTGATACGTGTAAGTCTTTCAATGTGTGTATGCTGGTGAACATTCAGATTTATTTATATTTTTTTTTGCAAACATTGAATAATCTAAGTGTTTAAAATTTTATTTATCCCCATTTGTTCATATTTATATATATATAAAAAATCTGTACCCTGAATATTCAGGCAGTATTTACCTGGCCATATGTTAGATGGCATATCGGCACGTGTTGGAAATATCATTTGAAAGGAAACTATTAACTCCTTTTATTAAAAACGGTGATAACAATGACGATGACGATGCAATAAAATCTGGGAAAAAAAGGATCACAGTTTGAATAATTTATGCTTGTAACATCCAGCTAGGCGAAAAGCGTGTGAAGCTGGAAAGGCTAGATTTGTTTTGAGAGTTATACATTCCTTGCTGCTCACGTTCTGGAAAAAAAAATAAAGTTTTTATTCTGAATAAGAAAGAGTTAAGAACATGTTCTTTGCAGCGCAGGGGAAGGGAGAGCCCTTCATGACGTGCGTGGGGAGATAGGAAACTCTCCCGTAAACTCACACGAGGATCTGATCGCCCACCCGAAGGGCCCTGCGACGCCTTTTCAGCGATTCATAGGCAGGGAGAGAGATTTTTATTTTCCGCTCTCTTTCCCCCNTGCGTGTGTGTGTTTGTGTGTGTACAAGGGTGTGTGTGAAGCATATGGGAGCAGAGCTTAGGATAAAGCCTCGCGTGGGCGAGAGCGCGGAGAGGCCGCCTGGTCACTGGGCCGGCCCACTGGAGAAAGAGGAGCCGGGCGGCAGGAGCTCCGCAGNTCCTTTCCTCCAGCGGATTTCAGGGCCCGCGGCTGTCGCCTCCTCCTGCACCCGCTGCGCTGTGCCCGCCCGGCGCGGAGGGCAGGCGNAGAGGAGCCGGGCGGCAGGAGCTCCGCAGCCCCACCGGCACTGGGGAGCAGTGGTGGTAGAGTCAGGCCGAACCGCGAATGCGGCTGAGGAGTGGTTGCATACACTGCTGCTCTTTCCACCACCCACCTCCCCTGTAGTTTTTTCCCTTTCCTTTAAGCAGGAGATTTTACCTTTTACTTTTTTTTTTTTAATAATGAATAATTTCTATTATGTTATTTGTCGCTTGCTTTTCATTCTTGCTGAGCCGCCTTTCCTCCCACTGCAGCATGAAGCCGTGGGGGAGGGGAGCCTTGTGTTCCCTTTCTTTCCTCGGGGGGTGTGGATATGTGTGCGTGTGTGTGTTTGTACCGGAGGAGGGGGACACGGTACTGTAGAAGGGCGAGTGTCCTGGCCCCAGACGGGCACCCTAGGGGTGTCAAGTTCGAATCGGCTTGAGGTAGAAGGGAGAAATCCGCAAGATTGTGTTTAAATTCGGTTTTTTCTTCCTTTCAGGCTAAATGTCCGTAATTTTTAGATTGAAACTTGAAAGATAAATCAAAACGGACCTTAATAGACTAGGTAAAATATACCCCTGCACGTTTACAAAGACATATTCCTATGCTGTGTGGATAATAACACACGCTGTTCACCATCTGTATCTTTTAGAGCACAGAAAAAAAATGTCGCCATTTTGGTCTCATGCTGAAATATTATTAATCTTTGGGCTTTATCTTGTTCCCAGAACCATCCTTGCCTGATTCTGAAACATTGTCATGCATCCGTGAATCTATGCAGAGCTTTTCTGCATAAATAGATAAAGCATGCTCAGTCAAAGAAAAGGATAACAAATAGATTTATATCATGATGTTTATTGTATATGTAGGCATGTAACCGTGGAAAGAAAAGGTATGTTCGTTGATATTTTTCATTGAGACCTCATTATTACCCAGTGCAGACCAACGACTGGTTATTATTTTTTTTTAGACGAAGGAAGCATTTTTGTACGACATTGCTCGTTTCAAAGGAGCGCCCGTATAAAATTCAAGCCGCCTGCCTCCCCCCACCCCCGATCAGTTAGATTAGATACAACAAAAGGTAACGGTACAGTCACGATACTCACTGCGTGGTCCTTTAGCACCACGAGTTACATTTAGGAAAATGCTCAAAGAGAAGTAATTTGACGTTTCACTCCCACCCCGAAGAAAGGAATATACAGGCGATTTTGTTCCCTTCTTTCCATAAACAGTGTTCAATCCCTTCTTCAGAGTCTGTAGGTTGCACATAAGAATTTGTAATTTTGCATTTAAGATTCGCCCGATTAAAAGATCCCCCTGGAGGCAGTAGTAATTGATTTCCCCAAGAATTTCGCGTCCTCTCTCCAAAGGTTTTGTTCCAGGTGGTTTTTGTATTAGACTAACCACAAGAAACAAATCTGCAGAATAGAGACACCCACACAGGTTTTACTCACAAAGCCTGGTTAAAGTCCAAACCTCTCTATTATTTGTCATCCTGCTGTTAATCCCAATATTTTCCAGCGGGAGAAAAAAATTAAAGAAAAGGAAAAGAAAAGCCCTACCCCAGCGTAGGCACCAAGAAGCAAAATGAAACTGGACTTTTCCCAGCAGCTCAGTTCTCTGCCAGCATATTTTAAAAGCAGCTTTATTCCTTGTTTACTTGCGTTTCTTGCTCTGCCTCTTTTCTCGGCCACATTTGATCTTGGAAAGAGCAAGAAGCTTTAAATGTGTTCTTAAGGGCCAGTAGCTGTCAAACCTTTTGGCGGCCAAGATTGATCGCGCGCAGACACCACCAGAGCTTTGTTTGGACTAAAAGCAAGAAAATTAAACCCCTTGCATTTTCCAACAGCATCGATATTTGTAAGTCATCCCTTTTGAGGGATTAAATGACAAGTCTCGTTCTATATTTTATTTAAACAAGCAACCACCAAAAAGCCCATTTAAAGCCTCCCGGCCCCTCCCCTCCCCCCTCTCTCCAATGCCTTCGCAGATATACTACATCTTGTGGGTTCATTAGCTTAAAACCGATTTTTTTAAATGCACTTCGTGAAGACTGGACGCAGACTGATCCGCTGAGTGCTTGGGATCTTTTTTTTTCTATTTTTCTCCCTCTTTTTTTTTTTTTAATAATTACGAAAACGGTTGTCGACCCTTTTGGCAACTCGGAAAATAAAGCGAGACGGCACCTCATCGCGCTGGCTGTCTCTTCTGGCTTCTGGAAGACGCGGAGAGAGATTCGAAAGCGTCTTCCCCTCGGCCTCCTGCGCACCCCATCCTGCCGGGCACTCCGGGCTCAGCGGGAAAGCCCGTCCAGGCTGCCCAGGGCGGCTGTGACCATAGGATTCATCGGGCTGGTGACTGTGGCCATCATTGTCATCACTCTCCCTCTTACCTCGGTCTGATTGGAAAATTGTGCCCAAAGTATCCAAATTCGGGACTTGCCTCGACCTGGCAGAGGCGAGTGGAGGCGGCGGCGGCGAGAGCCAAGCGTCGGAGGCGAGTGCCGTCTCTCAAGTCATAACCCCGCAGCATTTTCGCCCTGCCTGGCCCCATGAAAACAAACCCGTTACCAGCCCATGTATTTCCTGGTAATCGAAAATACTCACCAAACCCAGCCTACTACGGTTATTAAGCAAATTATGCCAGCAGACGGGAGTATCGTTTGCAAGCTAAGGCACGGGATACGTTTTTTTTTTTAAGAGGCAACAGCCAGACACGTTTGCAGCCTCGCAATTTGGCTCGCCCAGAGAGGTTCTCCTAGGGTTGTATTTTACGGTCCAATCCCGGGAAGCCAGCTGGAGAGGGAAGTCATGAAGCACCAAGGCTGCTGCCTATGTGACTCTTCCCCCAGAAGCAAGAACGCTGAGGAAGATCCTGATAAACAGTGGCTCAGCACCGGCGACCAATTGTTCTCCGTACTGTACACCCACAAAAAAGAAAAAAAAAAACATAAAAAAGGAGGAAAAAAGGGGAGAAAAAATGAAAGAAATAAAAAAAAAATCAAGAACACAAAGAAAAAAAAAAGAAAATTAAAAGGAGCCCATCGAGGCTGAGTCAGGAAGAAGAACGGGAAGGAGAAACTAGTTTTGGAGGAAGTGCTATTCCTAGGAAAAAAATCAAGACCCTCTGCTTCAGACTCTTGTCTCTGTGCAACTTCTCATGCGGGGGCCTGACGGTGTCAAAACTTTGAAGATTAATGGATTACTTTGTTAATGACTCAAGGCGTCAGATTGAGGTGCTTAAATGATTTGTGAGGTGCAAAGCGTTTTCCTGACAATTCCAAACAATGAGAGAAGAGTGTGCGGGTGGATGCGAGGGAGGCAGCAGGCTGCAGGACAAGCAGCCACACACACACACACCCTCGCACACAGACACACACACTCGCAGCCTCTCACACAAACATATCCACGCACACGCATCCTCCTCCCACTCCCGATCACTTCAGATTACGACGCCAAGGGGATAGATACTCGAGATATCATTTCCTTCTTTAAAAAAAGTGTAAATAAAGCCTTTCTGGCCCCCAATGAGGCGTTCCTTCCCGACTTTTTTGGATCAATCAAACAGACAGTGGCTTCTTTTGATTAAAGCCCAAATTGTCATTGGGCAGAGGCAATCATGTGACAGCCAATTCGGTCCAATTTCAACCTTGTCTCCATGAATTCAATAGTTTAATAGTAGCACGGTCCCCATACGGCTGTAATCAGTGAATTAGAAAAAAAACACCCCACCAGCGATCTTCTATGTTATATTTTTTTTCTCCTCTCTCTCCTTTTTCCTGGGCCTTCCCACCCCCCGAGCCCCCTGAATCCGAGGGAACTTTTTCTCCGCGGGGGCTGCCAGTTGAAGGCCATGAATTTCGCATTTGAGCGAGAGATCGGTTTTATCAATAGCCAGCCATCGCTTGCTGAGTGCCTGACATCTTTTCCCCCTGTCGGTGATACATTTCAAAGTTCATCAATCAAGAACTCGACGCTTTCACACTCGACACTGATTCCTCCTCCTTTCGAGCAGACCATCCCCAGCCTGAACCCCGGCAGCCACCCTCGCCATAGCGGCGGCGGTCGCCCCAAGGCGAGCCCCCGTG
>WEIV01006383.1:65762-109955 GCA_013390005.1 Calyptomena viridis | reverse complement strand
CCCCCCCCCCCCGCCGCTCCTCTCTTCCTGCCCTGGGCCGCCTTCTCGGGCTGCGACCAGCCGCACCCCGGACAGCCGTCCCCCCGCCCCGTCGCACGGCGGGCGGGCGGCAACGGCGCCGCGGGAGCCCAGCAGATGGGCTGCGGACTCCACGGGCCCCCGTCCAATCATTCGTCCCCCTGTCCCCGGCTCCTCCTTCCCTACCCTAGCCCCAGTTGGCGCGGGTGAGCCCGGCGGAGGTGCGGGGGGAGCAGGGATGAGGGCCAGAGGGTGGCCGGTGGGCCTGGAAGAACACAATGGCCGTCAGTCCCAAAAGAGACTCATTTCCATGCTAATATCCGCGGCCGCCTGGTGATGCGGCTGGACAAGCCCCTTTAACTCTTGGCGTGTCGTCGCCCTGGGACTGTGGCGGAGCGGGACCAGCGAGATCCCTCACACTGGCACTATCCCCTTCCCCTCACATCTCTAACCTCATCCCATCCACATCCATATCCTCGGCTCCATGCCTATTCTACACCTTATCCTTACCTTCATGCCTGTACCTATCTCCATTCTCGTCCCCATAGCAGTCCCCAACCGCATCCACGGTCGCATTCAGCCTCGGTCCAAGGGCTGAGGCTATCAACACTGTCCCTGCTGCCCTCCGCCCCATCCTTCCCTCCGAACCGTGGATCCAGTCACCTTTCCCTTCCACCGCCCGCTGCCGCTACCGAGCGTAGGAAGGCAAGAGGTGCCCCATGCAAGCCTGTCAGAGTCGGCAACAGGGGTGATGCTGGGGTACCCTCGCAGCAGCACTCACCCTGGAGGGGACAGCCGGTGAAGTCCGCGGGCCGGGCTCAGCCTCCGGGTCTCTCCTGCCTTTCCCTCTCAGCTGGCGGGCGAGACCCTGAGGGNTCGGCGTTTAAATGTCCCCGACGCGGCGCTGTATCAGCGACAGGAGCCGGGGAAGCCCCGCGGGCGCCGCAGCCATTGGCTGCCGCCCCCCACGTGCCTGCCCGCTGCCGGCGCCTTCGTGTCATTTTCCTGCCGGCCCCATGGAGGAAGTGGGAAAGTTGGCGCGGTCCCGCCGGACGCTGAAGACCCGGTGGCGGCGTGACAGAGGGAAGTGGCGAGGATGAGCTCCTTCCTCGAGTACCCCGTCCTCGGCGGCGAGGCGGGGGGCTGCGCCGGGCGCGCCTACCACCCCGACCACGGGATTACAACTTTCCAGCCCTGCGCCGTTAGCGCCGGCAGCTGCAGCGGAGAGGACCGCTTCCTGACGGGCCGCGGGGTGCCCATCAGCCCCCACCGCCACCACCATCACCCTCCGGCCCAGCCTGCCGCGTACCAGCACCACGGCGGCCTGGGGGTGTCCTACTCTCACCCCAGCTGCGGCCCGACCTACGGTGCGCAGGGCTTCGGACCAGCGTACGGCCCCTACCCAGTGGGGCAGGACGCGGAGCTGGGCGGCGGCTTCCCTCCTTGTGCCCCCGCCGTGTACTCCGGGAACATCTCCTCCTCTGCCGCTGCGCAGCATCCGCACCAGGGCTACGCGGGGGGCCCCGTTCAGTACGTGCCACCCCCGTATGGGCAGGAGCAGCAGAGCCTGCCCCTGGGCACCTACAACCATGCCCTGTCTCCCCTCCACACTGGCCACCGGGAAAACGCCCGCTCTCCCTCCGCCGAGACGTCGCCGCCGGCGCAAACATTCGACTGGATGAAAGTGAAAAGAAACCCACCCAAAACAGGTCAGTGACCGGCGAGAGTGCCGAGGCAGGGACCGCTCCTCTCTCCCTGCCGCGGGTGGGGGGAAAGCGGTGCGGTGCCCTGCCGGGCGCTGGGCAGGGAGGGCGGCCCGCACCTCTGGCAGAAGTCGAGGCTGTCTGTCCGCACCGCTTATTCCTCACTTATTCCTGAATCCCCCCTTTTCTCTTCTCCTGTGGTCATATTTCTCGTAATTCATAAACCACTTATCAAGTTTCTCTCTGACACTAGAGGCTGACTCCGGTTTAGCACCTCGCACTCCATCACTCACCCTGCCGGGGTTTCCCTCTTATCCTAAGAAGTTTTTGCTCCCTATCGCTTAGCCGGTGTGGACATATTGATTACGTCGCCTATAAATCATTTGCGCTCACTTACTTACCGCTGCATGTCCCCTCGCAGGCAAAGCTGGTGAGTACGGCTTCGTGGGGCAGCCCAACACCGTCAGAACTAACTTCACCACCAAGCAACTCACCGAGCTGGAGAAGGAGTTTCATTTCAACAAATACCTGACCAGGGCCAGGCGGGTGGAGATCGCCGCCTCCCTCCAGCTGAACGAGACGCAGGTGAAGATCTGGTTCCAGAACCGGCGGATGAAGCAAAAGAAACGGGAGAAAGAGGGGCTGCTGCCCATCTCTCCCGCCACCCCCACGGGCTGCGAGGAGAAGGCGGAGGAGTCATCGGAGAAGTCCTGCTCCTCGCCTTGCAGTGCCTCGCCCGCCTCCTCCATCTCGGACACGCTCACTGCCTCCAACTGAGACCGGCTGCACTCCGACGGCCGCCCGGCGCGACATCCCCGCCAGCGCGACACGCGTCCGTTCACCGCCGTTATCAGTCCCTCGGTCGGTCGGTCTCCCGAGGGGCCCTGGCGCGCTGCCGCTCCCTCCCCACGCTACCTTCACCACCCCTGCGGCTGCCCGGCCCCGGGGGTGCCGGCTCCGCCGAGTCCCGGCGCCTTGGTGTCAGGGGATTTTCTTCCCGGCCCCTTCCCTCCCCTCCCTTTTCTGCTGGAGGAGCTGTGTTGGCACACGTGTAAGAGTCTCCTTCTTCCTCCACTGCAAGGACGCTCCTCTGAGTATCCCTGAGTGAAAGACAGGTTATTTAGGGTACATAACCTCACAAAGAGATGCACTATTGCAAGTGTTTACACGACTTACAGGACTTTCATCCCCTTAATTTAATGTATTCTTTGTTCGTGTCTATGAGTTTGTTGCTTGTAAATACTTTGTCCAAGAGATTTATCTTTTTACAGATTTTTCTAGAAATGATGTTTCGATTATCAGGTTAAGCAGGGTGAGTGCATTCGCCAAACTGGACCCACTTTTATATTAGTAAAGCCGACGACCATATCAAGTAAACGACTTAAGCTCAAGCAGATACCTCAAAAAAAGTAGCGCTATCTCTTTAAATGTGACAAACAAGGCTTCAATTGCACTAGGTTTTGTAAACTTTAGCCGGTGTGCTTGCTCCCTCTCCTTTTCCCCCTGCCCCGAAAGCTGTACAACCATCCTAAAGAACTCACCTCTTCCTATTTTCATATATTTTCTTCCTTTAGACTCGATGTCTTTTCAACCTACTTGTGAATGTGATGAATGGCCAAATGAATGTAAAATTTCTGTGGTTGGTGTCCAGACCATTGCATGATGCACCGTGCTTTGCTGTATTGCGGGTACACTGAGTTCTATCAGTTGTCATGTGTGAGCAAAATGTCCTCCTAATTTTTCTGTACAATCACAAAAGGCTCTGAGATTCCACAAGTGATGGAAACCAGGGCAGGATTTACGGGTCCTTATAATGTCTGTAATAAATATATTCCACTTTCAGGTAGCCCTCGTCTGCCTACCTCTGCTTGACGTCAGCGCTGAGTCACAGGCTGGGCTCAGCAGTTTTGTTTGCCTTATTTTCTTCTACTGGGGCCTTTCCAGGGAGAAATGGGAGTAAGTCTCACATCCTTACTCCTCACATGTTGTGTGTCAGGGTCAGACCTCTGGTTGCCCAGTCTGACTTCTTACACAAAGCTTCTTCCTCTCCTGTGCTCAAATAATATTATTTTGAGAAAATATAAGGCCTTTCTCTCTATTCTCTGCAACTGGGAGGAATTTATGATTCCAATCTATTTCTGAAGCACAAACACGAGAACTTCCTGGGTCAAGTGCTAACCTTTTCACCTCGGAATGGATGCTGACACTTATATAAACAGAGCACCCTTCAAAAGCAGAAACCATCTTCAGCCAGTCTTTCCTCATACTGCAGGCCCCTCTACAAGCACTGCACATTTAATTGTCCTGGGCACTAGGCTAGTTCATATTCTCGCTTCCATCCCAGGCTGCCATCCCCGCGGCTGATGTGGTGCCAAGGCGGGAGATGGTTCCCGGTGCTTAACAGCATGTTTTTGTCGTGAGCCCCAGCCCTTTGCCCCACGCCCCCCCCCTTATTTTTTTTTTTTTTTGGGGGGGGTGGGAGGGATGAAAGAGCAAGCTCTTGCAGGTAAATATAGTAAGTATTTCAAGAGGTGTCAAGTGAACAGCCGGTCGGGGAGGGAAAGGAGCCTGTGTCTGGAAAACCTGGGTGGCAGGACAGAAACATGCTCAGCTGGACGAGGAGTATCTCAAGTCACTGATGCCTCTTGAATTTCAACGCAAACACGCATAACATCTCCTTCACCCGGCCGAGCTGCGGGAAGTGCTACCTGGCTTCTCCTGCGGCCAGGCTGCCCACGCAGGCTTTGCTTTTCCAGATCCGCAGAGAGTTAACGAAATTTTCTTCACTGCGGTGTCAAAATAGACAAACTCTGATGTGCAGGGCACGGCGGCCACATCAAGAGCCGAGATATCTGCAAGGAAGCAGAGCTCTCTCCAAAGGCTCCCGCCGATGCCTCTATTTCTTTCATTTTCCCGCCTGCCATATACTTTGCCTTTTGTTTATTAGTGTAAAGCCACAAAGCAAAACAGATGGCCTTCATCCAGAGACTTGGTTGTGTTGAAGTGGTATTTGCATGCCAATGAGGGCATTTCAATATCGAAATCTGGATCTAAACATTGCTGGAATCCGGATCTACAACTAGGTTTCCCCGGTGCCGACTTAATGTGTTAGAAAGAGAGGCCATAAATTATAGCCTAAATGTGAGAGACAAGACACTTGTCAGTGCGTCATTGTGCGGTGAGCGATTCGTTGGCAAAGAATCTCATCTCCTACCAAGTCCAAACCCCAGTTATGTGTGTATATGTATATAGATATATTTATATATGTATACGTGTATACATATTGTATATGTACGTGTACATGTATATGTATTCCCCGCCCCCCTTCCCCGCACTCATGATCGATTTCAAGCAAAGACTCTCCAAAGCCCCTGATCCTAGTTCATTTTGTTAGCGTTATCATTATTTCGATACGATCAGCCTTTCGGGTCAGGGAGTACGCGGAAGAGGAACGAAAATCTCCCATTTAGAGTTTCTACTGCAAAAATATCGCTTAAAAAAAAATCACAGCTTGCTTTGACCCGATGAAGACACTAATTTGCCCTTTAGGTCGTAAGGATCCTTTTGTTTCTACATCTTGTAAAATTTATTTTAATTTTTCTCTCTAGAGCCTTAGGCAAAAACAACGAAGAAAAAAACCCCAAAGCATCAAAACCCACCAACCCAAACTGCATCCAAATGTCAAACGGAGTTTAGCGTCTTCCTGTCATACTTAAGGCCATTTCTGCCGTTCACCTTTAAAGTTTACTTTTGGAGGCTATTGAGATGCTTTGGTGTTTTCCTCTGGGGCAATCAGATTGAAACCGATCAATATTTACTCAGTCTGAAAGGGCTGTTGAAAAGGCAGCTAACAACAAACTGCTTAGCTGCTCTCCCCTCTTTAATCTCAGGTTCACCGAAAGTTCAAGCAGAAATGAATTCGGTGATGGGTCACTTTAGAATAAATCCCAGTAGTTAATCTCACAGCCTTGGTAAAGGCAACAATTACAGAGCCATCCCTCTCCCTCTCTCTTTCGCTGTCTCCCCGGCAGTGGCAACTTTTCTCTCATTTTTGCCCAGCAGTTTTTTACTAATTTTTAACCTCTTTCCACTGTTTGCGGAGACAGCGAAAGCTCGGCATTTCCTCCGCGCCCGCACTGCAGCCAATGCCGGCGTTCAGGCGGGTACTCCCGGCTGCGGGTACCGGGGTGCGGGAAAAAAATCCTCCCGCATGGAACCCGGCATTTTCAAGCGAGGGTCCGGGACCAAAGGCAGAGGTGCTTGGGGCTTTCTGCTCAGCAGTGACGGTGGGTGGAAGAGGATGGCTGGAGACGCACCCAGCAGCTGGAGGCGCTGGTGGAGCCGTGCTCCCCTCTCCATCCTTTATGGGAAAAAGTAGAAATCTGGACAAAACGCGATAGACATCACCATTAATTGCAGGGACTCTTTAAAGGCTAAAGTTCACATAATCACTGCATAAATGCATTCTGAATAGGGATTTATTAGTAACTCTCTAATGGCAGTTCATGTTTGGACTATAGACTCGAGCGGGCTTTCACCGGCAAATTGCTTCTCAGGAGCGATGCCCTCTCCCACGAAGGCATTGTCGGGGGACCCCGGGCACGAAAGGCGTTGAGGTCCCGGTCAGATCCCGGGAATGCTCCGAATGGCCGGGGCCACCCGCAGGAGAGCCCTGGCGGCAGCGCCGCGCTGGGGAGAGGGCTCGAGGGAGGCCGGGCCCTGGACCAGGCGGGAAGACGGGGCTATCATTTTTTTTGAGGGGGGAAAGAATAGCTTGGGAATGTTTTTCTGCGCAAGTTTAGGGGCAAGATCTCTTGTTTGCTTTCCCTTAGCTATTAGCTTTATAACATCACAATAATTTGGTAAGCACAAAAAGGAATACATAAGTAATTAAATTAATAATATATGAATAAATAGGCATAGAATGTATTTTAAGAAATTCTCTTTCTTTCTTCCCTTCTTCCTTTCTTCCTTTCTTTCTTCTCATTTCTTNTCTTCCTTTCTTTCTTCTCTTTTTTTTCTTCTCCTTTTTTTTTTTTTTTTTTTTTTTTTTTTTTTTTTTTTTTTTTTTCATTCTTTCTCACTTTTTCTCTCTTTCTCTTTCCCTTTTCCCGTTCTCCTTTTCCAAAGCAAACATTCCTTTTCTGCCCCAGGCGCACTATTTGGCCGACTTTCACTGTTACCATTATTCTTTTATGGTTTATGTGTCATAAAATATTACAGGTCACAGTTACTCCTGTTACAAGCTCAGAACACCATTGAAATCGATGGGCACTCTGGGGAAAAGAAGTCTTTCTTTGTGCCTAGGAATTTGGGGACAAACTTTGTTGATTTTGATCATGCAAGGAGTCCTCTTTGCCATATAACTTCAAAAGGATTACACATTTTGTTAATGCAAACAGAAATGGGCCCGGAAAATACATCTGCCCTATTTTTTATAGGGCAGTAACATATTTTATGCATTTGTACCACACGGAGAATGTTCCCACGATTACTTTTACAGTTATTTTGTCTTTCCAATCTACTTTCCTTGAAAGTGTATATCTCAGAAAGTTAAATCGGGACTACGGATTCTTACAAAAATGTGGTCAAATAATAGTCAGCTTCGAATACGATGAAACCAATAGCCAGTTCATGACTTTTCCGAGTGCCCAGTTTTTATAAATACAAACTCAACGTAATACAAAACTTCTCCCACTCAAGAAAGTAAAAGTAGAAAAAAACCCTCAACCAAATAAACCTACATACAGGACTAAAAGAGGAACAGCGGGAGGTACGAAGCCAATCTTAAGTCACAGACTCCTGTGCCTATGTTCACATTGGTCTCAGATGTGATGTAACCAGCGGGAAGCAGGAGGATTAGGAAAATGTAGGGATTCATGGGGCGTTTTACTCGCAAGAGTTGTAGGAAGTGTCTGAGAGGTCGAGAGCCCAGGAGACGTGAGCGCCCTGACTCGGTGTTTGCCCCGCTGCGTGTCCCTGTGCTGCCCCGCGTTTCCTGTTTGCATCCGATAAGCTTGGCTTTGCCCATAAGTACTCATGGATTTTCTAATTCTATCCCAGGCGGGGTTGTAACTCGGCAGGTCACTCGCCGCCGGAAAAACAAAAAATTAAAAAAAAAAAATAGCAAAATGCTATCGACTAGTATAAATAAATAAATAAATCCATCCAAAGAAATATCTACTTTGACTGAACACTTTGCTAACTCATTTTGTAGGGATCGACCGCATTCGCAGCTGTCTTTCGGTTTGATCTTCGGGAAATACTAGGAAAATTCGTTGTGTGAATTGTAATAGCAACGGAGCAGGGCTGCAGCCGCCGGGCCGCTTCTCTCCGCTCCTGGCCCGGCGGCGGTGGGGGCGCAGTACCCGGCGGCCGCATTCCTTCGCACCCAGCTCCGCGGGTCTCTCCCTCGGGACTCGACTGCGGGGAGGGCAAAAGTCAGGCTCACCTGGGAGGTGCCCCGGAGCCTTCCCCGCTCCGCTGGCGGGAGGCTGCGGGCCGACCGGCCCAGCCTGGGGTGGCATCGCACCGCTGAGCCAGGGATATCGCTTCTAATGTCCTTTGTCTATTAATACAGCCATCACCAAATCCCGGATAACCTCCCCTTTCCTTCTGTCAACACTCCTCCGCTCCAGCCCGTGCTGGGGGAAGAGGGATGGGACCTGCCATCAGGGTTCTGTAGCAAGGGGGTGCCCCTTTTAGGGGTAACTTGGTGACAGATGTTGACGTTTCTAGGGAGCTTGGTAAACAGAAAGTTGGACTGGACTTTTTCATAGCCCATGTGGTTTTCATCATTCCCTGTCAGTCTCAGACCAAAGGCAGAAGCTTCCCTCTTCACACTCCTCATCCCCTCTCATCTTCAGCCGTCACTCAGCCCTGGTGACAAGGAATAAAGAGCAGAGAAAACACTGGAGACCAGATTCGTTAAGTAATGAAAAGGGATGGGGCTGAGGGTGAGGCTGGTTGTGGAAATGAGGGGCAGAGAGAATCCCTCCTCCACTGCACACCAGCGAACCTTCAGGTGCAAAGCACACCTGTGTAAATCACAGACCCCCTCTGGGGACAGAACAGTGGGGGTGTATCGGAGGATTTTCAGAGAACAACCACTTGTCCAGATTTCTCACTGCCTTCATAAGAAGATGAAGGTCATGAAAGGGGCTAAGCCACGGAGATGAGAATTTCTACACAATTTTAATTGAAACTCCTCCGTTCTAATAAAATGGAGCTTTTTCTTTACTTTTGTAACAGGTCTATTATCCCAACAAACTCCAGTGCAAAACTCTAGTTGCAGTGGAAATGCCATCCAAACTTCAATTTATTTTCTTAGCACAGTTGTAAAATATTCCCATTAGCACCCAGCAAAGATAGAGACTTTCACAGTGCAAGAAATAAAATCCCCGCAGCACTGCTCTACACTCCCAGTGGATTTAACATCCATGCATAGTTCTGTGGACAGGTGGATCATAAACCAAAATACATTGGTTGAGGTAGTGTTGTATTCCTCATGCCGTGCTGGGGAAAAAAAAAAAGAAAGTAAAAAAACCCCAAAACACTCTAGAAACTGAAAAGTGCTCCCATCTGAGCTGAGCCATCTGACAGCCATGCATATTTCACTGTACAAAAATGTTATCTTGGAGGAACACTCCCTCCAGCAAATATATTAACATGAGCAATATGTTTAGACATAGAAGTGGGTATTGCAGACAGGCAGGAACCCATGGGGCTTTGCTTTATTACATCCCCCCGTATATTTTATTTTTGTATTTCTGGCAGTGCAATGAGGCAAGCAGTGATCAAGAAAATAGTGAATGAGGCAAAAAAGGTCTGAGAAGACCTGTCTTCAATGATACACCTCAGATCACACTGCATAGGAAACATGCAGTGTCTTTATCCAAACGAACATGTATGTTCCTCCAGAACTCAGATTCATGTAAAGAGGCATTACCCAAGCTGCTTCTTTCTCCTTTGTCAGCTCACAAACAGGAAGATTTGAATGTTAGCAGAGCTTGTACCTGACATATCCCTTGGCTTTGAGTGGGCCCTACTGTTGCTCCTTGCCCAGGGAGATTCAGCTCGCCCAAGACCCACAGGTCTGCAAATCCAAAAATTAGCCTTATTGAGCCTGTTAATCCACTAGTAAAAGTAGATTTTCTCTCTTCAGATCACACCTTTCTCACCCCAGGGGTTGAAGAGCATAGTAAAGTATATGAGGAACACAGACAAAACCCACTGAAAATTCTGCTGAGGCCCATCTAACAAGATGGTTTGATTGCAAATCAGATGAGAGACTCTGGAAATCCAGATAATCTCAATGTAATCCTCTTTTTTGAACATGGTGATGTGTTTCAAGACTGGTGAACCATACAGCTTGACTCCCACTTCCACTAGAGCTGAAATAGAGTAAGACACAACTATTATCCTGGGCTCTAGATCAGGCCCTAACTGCAAACTCCATATTCAACAAAGGGCAAAAATTCAGCTTTGCTTTTCACTGAGAAGACATCATGGCAGACTGTGTGCTGAAAGCAGTGGAAATTCAACAAGAAGTCTTCTGGTTAGAGATTCAGGGATTTTTTTGTATCATGTATGTAAACAACCACAGAGGAATCCTGCTTGGAGAAGGAGAAGGTGTGGCATTTTAAATATTTACTGCTATCAGAAAGAACAATTTTTCTCACCCTATCCTTCAGGTATGAATCACAATAAATGCAATTTTTTGAAGTCTAAATACAAAACTTAGCTGCAATCTGAACTATGATCCTCTTCAATGGAGGAGGTCCTTTAGTAACTGGTCTTAACAAGGATTAAATACAGAACACCTCTTTACAGATTTTGTGTAGAAAATCACAGGAGTTTCGCCTCAGAAAATACTGTAGACAGGACTTTTTTAGCCACTAACCATTTTTCAATGTGACATTTTACAAATTAAAATAAAAAATGAAAAGTAGTTACTACAAATGCAGCATTTAAAGCAACAGTGAGCCCATGTTAACATTGATTTCCCTGTGTCTCCTTTTCTTTTTCTTTATAAAACTAATGTACTTTGTCAGTAAAATACTATCCTCCTTGATAATAAATCTGTTGTTTCAAGCTAGGATACTACCATTTCCTTTTCCATGTAATTTATAGTTAGATGGATTCTAAAGCTGTGGTTCTCTATNGCTGTGTGCACATCTCCCCCCCCCCCCCCGTTGTATTAAAAATGAGCTCTAATTGCAAGGCAAATAATCTTTAGTTGAAGCACCTCACAGAGTATTTTAACTGTAGCTAAAGGGATTTAGTTTGATTAATAGACAAATTAAAGACACAAATATTTACAGTTTTAATTTTCAGTTTATGAAAAATAGAGAGACAGAGAAAGAAGAAAGGTTAATGGAGCCAGGGAAAGCATTCATAGATCAGCATGAACAGATGTTCTTTTACTTTTCTGTCAACATTTCTTGTTTGTTGTGCATGTAGAAAAACAAGGTTTTCAACTCTCACCACAATGTCAGCCTATTGCCAGCTTTGCTTGCCTGCAGGATATCTTCTTATCTAGAACAGGAGCAGGATTAAGACTCCTCCCCTTTGGTATAGAAGCAAAACAACCTTTCACATGGGCTATGAGGTTTGTCACACTCCCCCTTCCTTTGCATACACATTTTCAACCCTTAGATCTTTCTTTCTTAAAATTCCTTTCCTCTTAGAGACCAAAAAACTGGCAAGGAGATGAATAGAAGGGCTGAGTAATATTAACTTAATTCAGGTGTGTATTGGCTGAGACGAGATGATGAGAATCTGATCTCTTCCTTGAAGGTAGTGTGCGTGTTCAGCCACGTGGGACAGAGATCCTCATGCAGCTGTACAGGGTCACCTGTACCCCTGGTGTATGCACTCAGCATGTAACCTCAGAGTGAGAAGGATGCTCTTACTTCATATAGGAAATTCTAATAACCATTTTCCTTGGTGCACCTTTGAGCACTACCTTTCGTGCTGACGTGTAAAGTGTCCATGTTGAAGGAAGAGACTGGTGTATGGATGCACGGGTGTGCTCTTTAGGATTCATGAAAATGAGGCACTTTTTCAAGATTTTAGTCCTTAAAGCAGGTCTTTTTTTAGTGCAATTCCATATTAGTTTGGAGCAGCAGCACTAAAAGTGACGGAGTCCAGCCTGGGCCTTAAAATTAGGTTTGTTTGTCTCTAAATATTCTCCAGGGCAAGGAATATATATATCAGCCTTTGGGAAAAAAAGCAATCTACATTTAAGTGAAGATTAAATAATCTAAAATTTATCATTCACATCTCAGAGGGAAGGACTTTTTTATTGTAGCAAAATATTTAGAGTAAAAAAATGCCAGTAGGCATCAAACAGAAAATTCCCTTTCATCATGAAAGGCTAACTCCTGCTCCATTTGTGCTGTGTAAAAAGGCTTAGTAGTTTCAATGCAGAGTTTCTTGGAAAAAGGACTGTGGAAGTAGCCCCGGAAGTCACACTATTCATGAAGTGAACACTACCTGAGCTCAAAGAGAATAGGGAGGAAGGAATGAAGTCTGTCAGCAGCCCTGTCTTGAGACATATCTGCTTGATGTGAGTTTGTCTGAAGGCAGGCACTGTGCTCTGCTCCAGAGATCCTGTCAGCTAGATCTGAAGGACATTCCTTGAGCTGCCATGTGTGAACATCTCCTTAATTGTGAACAGGAGTATGTGTGCTTAACCAGAATGCCACTACTGAAAATACTGCTTTTTCTTGACCAGCAAAATGAATTCTAGATGCACTCAAAAGCTGAAAAGCTTCCCAATTTCTTTTTACAAAAATGGAGGGAATTAATTCCTCCTTGCATACAGCTTACTCTCCTATTCAAAAGAATTTTAAAAATAAAGCTTTACCTAGATGTTTCCCAGGTGCTTATCCACAGCTATGAGACAAGAACCTCAGGATCTGTTCACCAGTGATCCAAGCCTTTTCAGTTTTCTGGACTTCATGAGCTCACTTTCCCCAGCCATCGGTGCTGTTCTTCCACTGCTGTAATGTAGGTTAGGTTGAGGCTGGTCAAAAAGACAAGGCTTACATAAGGAAAAAAGATGGACAACCATGCAGAGGCTCTGCTGGACATTGCTGCCACTATTCCCAAGAATATTGGCTGTATGGCAGTGGGATAGCTGGAATGAGAGACTGTTCCCTGGGCTGGGCAGGAGTAGGAACGTAACACACAGAGGAGAGACTTCAGCGGTGGTATCTCTTCCTTCCCAAGGCACAGTGTGAAATTGCTGTTCTACACAGAGAGACGTTTTGAGTTACATTTCACATGACCATCCAACACAGTTGCTGTTCCTTAATGTATTTTTTAATTCCTGCACTGCTTAGCTTGGATACCATCACCCATGGTTTTATGCTTTTGGATATAGCACAAAAGCTTGCTTTTCTCTAAAAGCCATATGGATCATGTGATAGAAAATGAAGAATGACTTGAAGATTTTTATGAATTTTTTACAAAAGCAAACTCCTTCCTTCCTTCCTTCCTCTCTGAAAATATTGCCCTTGTCACCCAAGTGTGACTGTAAGATATATGTACCTCCATTTCCCTTCTGGAATACCTCGTGAGATTTGTACCGGAGTCTGTGGGAAGGAAAGAAGCATGTGTGGTTTCCCCTTATTTCTGCCTGCCTTTTCAGTGTGAGGTTTGAAAGTGAGGCTTGGATCTGAGCATTGATAACTCTGCTGAGGATAAGGATGGTGTTTTACTCTCATCAGATACTTTGTTTTTCCTGTTGGTTTTGTCTTCCCCCAATTTCTTCAGTCTGGAATTCAGAGACTCAAACTTCTGCTGCAGGGAAAACATGGAAATTGTTTGTTCCCTTACCACGAAGTGTTTTCTAATCGTTGCCTCCTTTTCTGCCATCTTTTCTTCTGTTTTAATATCTCTAATAAGTGTTACCATCACTCGGGTGTCTGGTACTACACATTATGAACAAGACCAAGAGTTTCTGAGGGGCTGGAACAGTGTTGTTTACTATCAGGCATAATGGAGATCATTGTCTGCCTGGGGCAGGTAGACTGTGAGTGGAGCACACACAGAAATGCAGAACATGTGCTGGGGTTCAACTATCTGCAGTTTTCTCAAAAAGAGGTTTGGCTGTTGAGCTAGCAGTGCTTACTTAGTATGCAGGGATTCTTTTGCTTAACCTTAGATAGAAAGACACAACATATTGTGATACTGCTAACTGGTCGAAAGGCACTATCCATTTTAGACATGATAGGTACATGTCAGAATCAGCATAATTAACTGGAATGACAATCCTGTTAAATGTGTTCATGCCATTGCACTGGCAGTAAAGTGTGTGCAAATTTACAATTAAGGCCTGTCTTTCTTCTATACCTTGGAGACTAGTGGCAAACATTAAGAAGTTGTATAACATCAGGAGCTGAAGAGAGGTATTTATCACAATAAAAACATCAGGTGATGCATTTTCCAGATTATCTGCCTTTCTTATGCAAATACCCTTTTGCTGGAAATTTCAAGCTAGGTAATACTTATATTTCTGCTCTGAAGGGTGATATTTCACCCTCTGAATTTTCGTTTTCATTTGGAAGATGTATGAGAACCATATTGTTAACTACTTTGCATAAAGGTATTCCATTTCACATTATACATCAAGCTGCATTTTCCTTATATTGGGTGCACTGCACATTGCATATCCACAGAGAAATTTTCAGGGATCCTATGAGACATTTTCCTACACTGTAGATAGATACTACAGCTCCTGCTACAGTGATGGCTGGAAACCATCAGTACAAGCAAGATAAAGGTGATTTAAAGTGTGTCTGTGAGTTAGGCAGAGAACTGACAGCCATCTTTAACCAGCCTGACCCTGGGATGACCCTGAGCTCAGCTGGTTGTGAGATAGTTGGGTCTATTATGGGACAAAGGATCATATGTCTGACAGGATGCAGAGAACACATTACAGGATCACAGCTGAGTAACAGTGCAAGACATAATGTACATTTATTTGATGAACAACACAAGCAAATCTTGCCAAGAAAATTTAATTTCAACTATTTTGTTTATTTCAAGTCAATCTCTTTCTGCTGCCTATTCCAAGAAATTAATATTTGCTAGCTTTTTCTCTTCTAGGAATAAAATAGATGATCATGCTAGTGAAATTTATAAAGCATGCAGAATGTACACTGATAAATTCATATAATGGAGTTGCACACTTCTATGGTATTTCTTTCCCATGTGGTCTCATTCTGCATCTATTCAACATTAGATTTCAAATATCTTTGCCTAAAACCACATATAATTTGGTCAAGTTAGGCTGGAAATGCCACAACTAGCACAGCAGTGGTTAGAGAGAAAGCCATGGGCTTCAAACTTCATACAGCTTTGTATGTCAATAACTGTGCTCATGTAAAAAGTGCCAGGAGACCAAAATTTGGCATGACAGGGTTCTCAAAAAGGGAGAGAAATACCCAAGTACCTTGTCAGGATGAAACTCCTTCATATCTAGTTTTAGGGATAGAACTGTGGCAAGCGATCTCATATCCTCCATTTCAGCACTGGCAGAAGGGCTGACAGAGATATGGAGAATCTGTGTAACCTTGCACATCAAAAATTAGATCAGCTCTAGCCTCTCCTCCACAGAGCTCATCATATGCCATGGAATGGAATGATTGCTGAGGCTGCAAGGGAAAGGGGCCTTGCCCAAGCTACTTTGCTGGTCAAGCACTAGCCAATGTGCCCTGGCCATGATACTGACCACACCAGGTTTCTGTTGTGGAGGAAAGGCAGAATGGGTGTCTCGTTGCTGGTGTGGCAGGCAAGAGAGGTGGAATGATGGGGAAGGGGGGACAGTATGTCTGTCAAATGATAAGTCTCTTGTCTCTCTGTGAGGGAAGCAGGACCACATCTGCCACAATTCCTCTCAGCGCCATGCCCCTATCCCTCTGCTGCCCCAAAGCTGCCATCCAGCATCACCAGGTGGGAGGCAAAAGCTTCAATCAGCAGAAGGAAAATTGAGAGTTAACCCACTGCCCTCCCTGTGTCCCCCACTGCCAATGTGGTGGTGTGATGAGAGAGAGGGGGATGAAGTACTGCACCACAGGCAAAGCTGAGAGCAGTGCTTTACCTCAGCCAGCTTTCATAGGGACAGGGGGTTAATCTGCTTCCCAGGCCCTGTTGTCAGTAGCCACACGTCCTATTGCTCCAGGCAGGCTCAGATCTGGCTCCAAGTCCTATACAAACAGCTCACTCTTTACAGAGCTCCTGCGCTGGGTGACCTCTTCTAATGTATTACTGGTTTATATTTGTGCTGATTGCTTCCAAAGGGGAAATGACATGAAGTGAATCAGTGTGACCTCATTAGCATGGCTCACACTGGTAAATGGATGACCACCATTAGGAAAGCTCTGTTGTGGCAGTGCTTCCATCGTGTTACCTGTGGATAGTATCATCATCTTGCTACAACCTGCTGCAAAGATTTATGCACTATGCTAACTTGCATGCTGCAGCTGCTTTCTGTCTTATAAATATTGACTTCTGTGCCAAAAACAACAACTTGGTACAACATGAATTAATCTTCTGTTTGACTGATGCATCTTTACAGACCAGTTTGTCTTTAGAAAATAGAGCTCAAGAGAGTTTTATGATTTAAAAAAATACTTTATAAGTTGATTTAAAATATAGGCTGTGATAAGCAGAAGCATCATTAAAGTGACATGGGGGCTATATTTTGCCTTCTAGATTTTCCTAACTATGCCATCTGTTTGTCATCTTGACTTGTGTGAAATTTTAACAAAATTGCCAGACTCTGGGCCCTGAATCTTTTCTGTATGTTGCAATTTCTTGGGTAAGTTATCTATCATGGTTTATAAATGTGTCATGGTTCAGACAAAATGGTTTTAATTCACTTGATTTTTTTTAATAAAAAAAACCTTTAGGCAATCTGATTTATCAGAACACTTGCAGATGTCCTCCATTTGCAGGGGACACCTTTTGTCCTCAGCAATAGCATTATAATGCCAGGGGAGCTCCCACCTCATGATAGACACTAAGATGAAGTCACAATATTGCAGAATTTTAGAGTTGACAGTAAACAGCAACACACAGAGCCAGGGTGCTAAAAGATTCAAGGAGAGGATATCATCTTATCTTAACTAAGATCCTTTTAGGAAGACCTGTACACTTTAATGCCCAAACAAAGGTATTTTACTGTGCAAAGGAACCATTTAGGATACTAGATCTAAAGATGAACTTAGAGTACATGGACAATTGCCCTCTATTGAAGTTTAGGTGTTCAGGGCTTCAATTACAGACGCTTTTTGTAAGCCTGTCTACACTATGCATGACGGTGAGAGAAAGTGAGTACTCCCTACTCTGATGGAATTTTCGGCTTGATTATGCTCTTATGGATCATATGAAAATAAGGAAGGAGTTGTGGTTTAGGACAGTATTGCCTCAGATATGTTACCATGTATTATGGTCTTATACTCCATTGGCCAGATCTGTTGGACTTGTGGTTGAATTTTTGTTCACATGGAGTGCTGGTTCTTTAAGTGCTTTGACAAAGCTCATTGACATACATCCCTGAATAAGTAGGCTGGTAGCAGTAGTTCCACTCCTGGAATGAAATTCATGCCTCCAAAATAGAGGCAGTTACTGGGTTTTCCCACAGTCCTTACCCAGGCAAGTGTTTGGTTTGTGCAATGCCACATCGATGCCTTCAGAGCCACTAGCTCATTATCTCCCCACTGAAATTTGCCTTTAGGCCACCGAAATCTGTGGTAAAATACCAATAACAACCATGGGGTGGAAACATGAACAGAGAGTTGATCTGGCTGAGGTTGTCACTGATAGGAGGTTTGAGAAGTCTTAGACCACAAGCTCACTGAAGGCTGAAGTGATCTGAATGGCCCATGATCGTTATTCCACGTCAATGATCATTTTTGCCATCAGTAAAAGGTTTATATATCTCAGAAAAAAAGAACAACGGAAAATGCTACAGGTGCATCATATCAACAAATTAAGTCTTTTAGAAAGCAGACTTGTTACGTAGTGAAATGAAGCATTTGGGTTTTATATTTGATAATCCATAAGCTTTCATCTTTTTTAGCTGCTTCTCATGCTTGTTCAGTGTTTAAGAACTCAAGCAGGTAGATGTTTGCATTGGCTGAGCTGTTTGACTGTCTCAGAGATGGAATTTTTAAAATTTTCTGACGTCTTATCCATTGGAGATGGATATGCCCATGCATTTAAAATTATGGTGCTGAGTGTCTTCAAATGAGAGTTGTTTTTCTCTTCAGGGAAGATAGCTAGAAAAGGTAAACAAACACTGAATTTTAAGCTTCATCCCTGTATGGGTCCTAGTAATGCAAATATTCTCATATGGGAAAAGACTATTTATTTTGTGCTCAATCCTCTAAAAAAACCCAACTGAACTGATTAAAATCACTTTCAATCAATAGGAATTGTAATTGTAGGAATTTTCATCAATAGGACTTTGAAAATGTTAACTGAGAATTCAATTTCTGTTGTGATTATAAGCTCTGTGTCTATTTAGTTACTTCAGGTGCAACGCTGTTATCAGGAAAAGGTTCATTCTAGGTAGAACACATATAATTGGGGCACTTTTAATATAGAGTTCCAAAACGTGGCAGTGATTAGTTTACCCCAAAAAAAAAAAGGTAATTACATGGCTGAAATACTTAAGTGGGTCAAATGGGTCACAGCCAGATACATATCTTCTGTAACTGACTGATAAACTGTGCATCTAATTATAAATATGCCAAAGCACAGCTGTGATCTTCAGTAAATACATGTTCACACAGCACATTAATGGATTCATATTAAGCAAATGAACGTATTTTGAACGCTAGAAATGATTAATATATGGAAAGTAACATGAAGCTGTAGTTTGGATCTGCTAAACTCTGAACTTCGGACTCCAAGGTAGGAAACTTATGATAGCTTAGTCTTAACTCAAAATTCAAACATATAAAGGCTCTTCAGTTCTTTTTTCAACACCTTCCACGAATGGGATGCTGATCAACAGCACGATAGTAATTGCCATTGTTTTTCATTTACAGAAATGGTACAGACACTGGCACTTGGGCAGTACCCTGGATCTGTGATATTAGGCTTACCAGTTCTGGAGGCCCAGAACTGACCAGATTTGCACCTCATTTGCTCTTTCAGTGTAGCTGTCTGTGCTCCTGTGGGGTGGGTTGCCCTGACATATGTTTCAGGCAATTATGATTTCATTACACATTGGGCTCAACAACCTCTTTGCTTCTGTGAAAGTGAAAGTTTTGTGGAGTTTTCTTCCTTATCAAAGCGAAAAGCTATAAACAGTTACCTGCTGTTTCGGTGACAGCTGAGTCCTTAGATGGCAGCTGAGACCAGCTCTGTGCCAGCACAACTACAACAGAAAGACTTCAGATAGACACTACATGCAGAGTGTGGTGAACCCCTCAAGTTGCATGAAAAGTCCCCTTGCACTACAAGATGGACCAAGAGTGGATGAGGTGAGCATTTCTAAGTTGGAGGTTCAGCTTAAATTCACTTAGATTTAGAAGGAAAGATCTTTCCTATGTTTCCCTCCTTGCTTTATTTCTGTTGTATTAAGGTGAACCTGCATGAGACAGCTAGCAGAAAGCCAGCAAAAGGTGAGTGGAAGACCTAGCCTTGAGCCCTACTCATGTTGCTCTGAAAAAGCTGAAATTTGATTTAACGTGCAGGGAGAGAGGCAGGAATGATATTTCGATGGGTGTCAGGGAAGTCACTCTTGACATGATTGTTTTTTCCCCTCCTCAATTTCAAATACTTATAAATTCCATCCAAGCTTCTCTAGGGATGAGCACTTTAATGCCTGATCTCAGTCCATAAAACACCTTTTTTTTTCTGCTGAAATTCTGAGGAAAATTCTTTGATCTAACTTTGAGTCACAGGAGAGTGAGACAGTGAACCTTCTTACAGGCTACAACTTAGAAACTAGCAAGCAAGCAACAGAAGTACCCCAGAGAAAATGATATCTAATTTTGATGTCTGAATGTTCTTCCGTGAAGGATAATGTCCTAACTCAGATGCAGTCCCACAAAATTCAAGAAATTCCAGGCACAGAAGACTCCTGTGTAAAATCTCAAGTCTGTAAAACAGTGTTGAGAAACCACATCTAAGCGTGCATGGAAAAAGTATTCCTTTTAGAAACACAAACAAAAGAAAACCCTCTAGTGTGACAACCTGGGAATTGGAGAAGTGCTGTCTATTCCATTTGGCTGGAATGCCACACTGGGACCAGAATCCTGTGGGGGATTTGGAAATGCCTTCAGATGCACCCATCTCAGTCTAGTGGTGACTTGCCCATCCCATGTAACTGATGCCTTTCTGGAAATCATATCAAGCACTGAATTTTAACGTATGAACTCATAATGATCCAAGCAGTGCATTTGCTACTAGCGTTTGTTACACTTATGCATTAAGTTTGCAGCAAAGATCCTACTGTTGCATTTCATGTTTATTTTGAAATATGTTGATAATGGCCTTAAAGTCAGTTTAAATCTTGTAACAAGTTAAAGTGATGTTTGAATGAAGAGGTGGTGGGAGTGTATCTCAATTGCTAATACAGATCTATAGACACAGGTGGGTTTGGGTTTTGCACTGGTAACCATCTCTCTCTGACCCAGTAATGAGAGTGGATGCCTGCTTAACTGGGCTATGGGATGTCCAAGCATATAGATGTGCTGCTGGCCACTACAGTGCCTTATGTGTTATTTGCTGTAGAAATTCAGTGAGCTTTAACCTTTTTCATCTGATGGGTCATCTAGACCTGGGTAGATATTTATATGGATACATAGATTCTATTTGAAATTCAAGTATTACTTCTTCAGAAATCGCCATGTTGATTTTGGGTTTTTTTAAGCTATGAAGTGCTAAGCATATTCTGTTTGTTTGATTTTGTATGATGACAAATAAAAGCCTGTAAAAGAGCTGATGCCATGAAATAATACTATCAGGAATATATAATGAAAGCAAAGTAATAGTGTTTACAAAATCAAGGCTTATCATGCTGTGTAAAGCAAGGCTCTTATTTCAGCTGTATTCAAATCTGGGCTTTTCTCACTGGTTTCGTCTTAATAAAGAAAACACATCTCATACTGGCAAATAGAGCAATCCCTATTGAGAATAAAATGCCCGTTGTTGTCATAATGGATCTCCGTTGACACATTTAACAGCTTGAATGTATACTCTTCAGTCAGTATAACTTACACTAATTAATCTTTATTACATCGTTAGTGTCTTGTAAAAAAAAGAAACCAACAAGCGGAACCTCTGAAAAGATGGTGTCATTGACATTAAAGGATAAGCCTGAAGACAGTAAAATTAAACTTTATTTTGAAACAGAAATACTCTAGGAACCTTATGCAGTGAGTGGATACACTCAGGCAAATGAAACGCTGTCCTCCATCACTGTAGAGTATAAACTCAGCATATTCTTATCTGATGATGAGTTATGGGTTTCTGTGTTTAGAATTCAGAGGATTACTAAAGAGATTATCTGATCTGTCAATCAAACTGATATCTTGATTACTTGGAATACTGCAACAGATTTAGCAAAGTGTCTCTGCTCTAATGCTCATTCTGGGTGTCATGGTTAAACAACGTCTTAATTACATACAATGAATGATCTTTCCAATGGCTTATTATAGTAATACAAGTCTCAGTAGTGATATATAAGCACAGTACATAGCTGTGAGTCACTTAGAACATCAGGGTCCCACTGAAGGACTGCTATAATAAAGAAGTCAGTAATCCTTACCCATACTGAGTTGAATGAATTTGATTGTGGCATGCTTTGTAAACTAAGCACCCTTCAACCAGTCCAGAGGACTCAGAAAACCATATAGAAAGTTCAGGTACAGCAAACACAAGTTTCATCATGGCCAAATACCTGGCCACAAAAACTAAACAGCTGAGGTTGAAATAATCCACTCATATCCACTGCTGCTACTGTACTGATGTACATGGGGAAGAGAAGAAGTCACAGCACAGTCAGTCAAGACCAATTGTTCTCATTAAGTGGTGACCTGCATCCAGGTATCTAGTAGGACCTGGAGGTTTTGCAATGCCCTATTGGCCCCATGGCCAATAGATTAATGGATTGGCAAGTTCACCTATCTTCTTTACCTCATCCTCTCTGTTTTCCTAGATCAACTTTTTGCTCTCAGCAAACCATCTGTCTGTTATCTCAAACAAGAGGAGGGACATTTTTTTGAGGAAAAGAGGGTTAGCTAGGTAGTGATGGACAGATAGCTGCATGCTACCTGAGTATTGATGGTGTGAATAAATGGCATTTTGCACTCACAGCTGTGTAAGATTGTTTGGAGAAAAGGGCTTGAAAGGCAGGCAGATAATAATGCAATGCACCAGAGAAGGGATGTACAGATACTTTCCAAAAACCAGTAAAAAATCCCCTGATAAGCAGTAACAGTTTTGGCACAGCACTTCTTAATTTACCTGACTTAGATTTGTCCAGCATTTTATCTGTGCTATTTAGGCAATTCCGTGTACAACTGCAGAATGATCTAACATGATTTAAACATGAAAGCTTATCCTGGCTGCAGCTGACAGGGCTGACTGCTCTCCATCACAGCCTAATATGGAACTGCAGCTGAATAGTGACAGTGGGCTATCACTGCCCCCTCTGCAGAGGAAAGGAATGTTGCTAACATAGCTGTACCCCTTAAAACAGAGCATTGCTGAAGAAAGTTGGTTTCTCTGAAAATCCTTATAGAATACAGCTACGTATTTAAAATTTTGTCATTACAGATGGCCAGGGATGATTACAAAGAGATGCTCTAAAATGGCTGAGTGCTCATTCTCACAATGATGCAAACTCATCTGTGCCATGCAGTGCAACTTCATCTAAAATGTAGATTCCTAAAAATCAATGCAATTAATTCTCTGTCTGGGTCGTTAAAATAAACACAACAGTTGTGGTGGTTAATATACATGACACATGCCTCTGATGTGTATTAGACATGTTTTCTGTGACTAACTGAACACAGACAGTACAAAAAAGACTAGATTCTCAAGTGATGCAAGCTGATATAGTGCCCCAAACTCATAGCTAGACCAGCTGATGGGAGAGCAAATATTTCTTTCAAGAAGATCTAGGAAAAGAGCTCAAGGGATGAACAGATATGAATTCCTATAACTTCATTTTCTTTATCTCTTTCTATTTATAGACATTTTCCATGTAAGTTCTTGTGTTCCTGTTTCTAGATACAACTATGCCCATGAAGTACATTTGAGTATTTGCCTCAGGATTGCTCACATGCTTATATCAGTAGGAAATGGAAATCATCTGAAATGATCAGCTACAACATAGCTGCATGGTCTGAAGTGAGAACAGTCATATCCAGCAACAGGAAAGTTGATAACTGATTAGCTGATTAAGATTTAGAAGGCAATATAGCCTAAATGAGCCAAATTATTCACACTTAGCATTACCTTAAAGTTTTGGTTCATTGTTAGAGGCTATCTTAATATTTGTTTAACTGAACTTTGGCCAATTGTTCCTGGTATGTGTCACAGGTCCTCTGTAACTAAGACAGAAAACAATGATCTGCAAATTCTAGCTGTGCCCTGTAGCAGTTGCAACTTAAACCGGAGGAATAGACAAGAGAGCTACACAGTTTGTTTTACCTCGTTGATGTGCCCCTGGCACAAGACAATGACTGGTGAAAGCTGCATGATCCTTATGGTGGGGTGGGCCACATTTTTTTACCATTTGCACATCAAGACAGATCTTTTGCCGCCATAGGGTTGTTGATTTTCACATAGCAAAAGACACTCCTAAACTCAAGAGGGAAAAAATTGCCTATGTTTCTTACTTTGGGCTCAATAACATCAAATGAGCAAACTGACCTTGCACAGACATTACCCAAGATGATGTGCTTTCCGTGTTGTTCCCAGTTCAAAGAAACAGCACAATGCTTTAAAAATAAAATGGTAGAAATTGTTAATTTAACAGCATGTACCAAATAGTTTTCAGCTTTCCCTGCTGTGAATCAAGACCATGACTTTTGGTCTTAATCAGAATTTTATTTAAATATGTTTCATTGTACCACAAGAAACAAGACTGTCAACTCACTCTCTTGTGGTGAGATGTGTTTTCTGCAGGGCCAGCTCAAAGCTTTCAGCAGTGTTAGTAGGATTGAATTTTGTAGTCCCAAGGTTGAAGGACTGGACTTGTCTTGCTGCTGGATGGGGAAGGACAAAAGAAGGGCTGGAACTGAGGTGAGTCCTGGAGAGCCAGGCTTGCTACTCGCATGCCACTGGAGTGGGACATCTGCCATATCCCCTTACTTGACTTTCCAGGGCTCTGCTGGTAGATAATACAAAAGCTATCTTGTCTGTTTCTACCAGTCATCTGCTTGAGATAGCTGCTGACTTTGCCAGCGGCAGTGCCAGCTGCGGTTATTAGCTCGTCACATTGAATGCAATGTGGAAGGCAGAGCAGATACTGGGGCCACTCTGAGCCACAGTGGGAGAGAGGCTTCGCTTGGCAATGCGCCTGTAAAACTGCCTTTCCCCAGTGAAAGCCTGGCTGTTCTCGTTTGCTTTATGCAGGTATCATTTCCATCTCTCACAGCACCGCTGTGCAGTGTATGTCTTGCCTTTGAATTCAAAGTTCAGGATAAATTCTCCCCTGCATTGAAGCTTGATTTAAGTTGGGCAGGGTGAAAGGGAGAGAGGCAGCCTTAGTTTGATCCTTGGTGTAATTTGGATTTACTGAGAAATGTTAAACCCTGGGTCTGTCCTACCTTCTCCTCAACAATCAGCATTCCTACTGTACCAATACCAGCACTGCCTCCTTCATCTCTGCTTGCCTGTAGGACTCTCCTTTCTTAGAAGCAACTCTCCATTGCCCATTTCTCACAATAGAGCACAAAGAATTGGTACTCAGGGAGTTATCTAATTTACCCAAACTCGAGGAACATGGGATCATGTAATTTTTTTACTGGTTCTAAATCTCACAACTTGCTGTTTTTCAGGCATCAGAAGCAAAAACCTGTTCTGATCCTAAACTGGTTGAAGAGGCTTTGTTAGGATAGGATAGCATTGGTTTAACAAACAAGATGGCCTAATCTTAAATCTAATAAAAAAATTCCTAACTGAAATACAGAAATTGCAGTAACTCTAGGGCCAGGTGTAGCTGTGCTCCCAGAGAGGGGCAACATGGGGCCAACATAGCCTGCATATACAGGTTCTGAGGCACCTTCTGTTGGAGATGTTTTGAGTGCTCCCAGTTGATATCTGGGCTCCAACTGTCCCATCAGCCTTGCCTGGAGTGATTAAGGCAGGAAAGATTAGTCAAGATTTGTCTTGCACATGGATCTTTCTTATCTCTAATATCACTTGCAGCCAGCACGGGCAAGATTTAGGCTTCCTACTCTTAGTCTAGTGAGTATTGTATTTTAGGGGCAAATTTGGGATCTGAATATTTTTGGGAGCACCCTCTCTGGGATTGCTGCTGCTCTGGGGATAGTCAGCTGGGAAATGCTCCACAAACACTTCTCTAGCTGGTAAGGTATCCTGTGATGAGCATTTGAAACACTTAGTTATGGCCTTAAATACTTGGGTTAAAGCAGTAATTGTAGCTAATCACCGAAGGGAATGATGAGACACTTCTAGATATCAGATGACCTTACCACAGTAATACCTGTCTTGTCACGTTTTATTGTCTAGTGACATGATGAAGGTTTGGAAGATAATTGAATAGCAGGCATTCACAAGTGAAGCAGTGATTAAAGGAGCAAATAGCCTAACAAGCATGGTCAGGTACTGCATGTGTTTCAGCTGTTCATTTTGCTGAAGGCCAGCAATTTATGCTACACCCAGTGGCTACTGACTCTCTTCAGACCAGGTACATGCAATAAAACTGGAATGTTAATTGGGGCAGAATGCAAGGCCTTAAAGGGACAGTGTTCTTGAAGGTACTGACAATACCTTATTCCAAGTTGTTTCACTCTTGAATTTTGGTTTAAACCATGGTCATTGAAATGCTTATGGGAAGGAATTAATAAAAGAGGCAACATATTTTGACACATATTGAACATCCTGGTTCCAAAGTAAAATCCAAGTATTATTTTTTCCTGCAGGTGAGATGACATATCCAACATTTTAAAGTAATGCCTGTGGTACATATACATAGAAGTCCTCTGCTAATAAAAGTGGAAAAATGTCAGTGTTGTGGAACTATTTACAGGTCCGACATAAAATTCAGTTTCTTCAACATCATTCCATCTAAACAGAATTAACTCTCCAGGTCTGTGACTGCAGGTATCCAATCACTAAACAGCTTCCCAGCTAAGCAGTTAGGGAGGAAAGGGCAATGTTATGCTTAAAGGTGCAAGCTTGTCAGTACTTCTTCTACAGCAAGTAGCTGTCTTGCTACTTGCAGAATTATTGGCTGTGTAAATAATCATAATCTGTTCCCCACACAGTCCCAGTTTATAACTGTAGTAGGGATTTTTGAAACTTGGGAACAGCTCAAGAAGGAAGTCCTCAAGAAATACTTGAAATGTTAGCTGTCCAGGCTCAGTTTCACAAAGGTATTTAAGGTTTAACACTCCAGTGACTAAACTCCCACTAAGGCCAGAAGGAAGTCAAGTACCTCTGCAGGATTTAGGTTTTCAGATATCATTGTGAATTTGACCTCTAGCATCCATAAAGCCTCTTGCTGAGTGGCGTAAAAGGTTTCCTGCTCTCCAGAGATTAAGCATATTGGTTAGCTATGTTAATCCCCATCTGTCACCTAAAAAAAAAGTAACTGAGTTCAGTAGCTGGAAAACAAGTGTCTCTCCAGTACTACACTAACTTGCTGGATCATCAAAACAAGCTATGCTTGGAGGTTTGCCACATCTAATTTCTCTTGAACTAGACATTGACAGCAGTTGAGATCCTCATATTGCCTAGGCTCTCCTGACATGAGAACTGTGCGGTGATTACAGATGAAGGGTGTTGGTTACATCTGTTTCAGGGCTGCTTCACTCTCCCTGCTAACAAGCCGAACTGCCTCAGGCCACTTCCCTATTGTTTGTGGCACTCCTACCTTTTCTCACGCTTACTGGTGAGGCAATGCACTGATATTTTTGATGTGTGCAGCCTGGCTGCCAAGCATGTCCTTATCAGCTCATGTCAGCGGCTGGATCAGCTAGACAGCAGGCTAGAAGGGAGTGATATGGTTGTGGTGCATTTTGAATTGTATTAAATGCACAAAGGCTTAGGATGTTTTAGCTTTGCAGCTCTAAAGATCATATATTCTGCAGAGGTATAATGAGTCCTTTTTTGAGGAGTTTTCCATACATTTCCTCTTTGAAGAACTGGATATATTCTCTCACATGGAAAAGCTATATATATATATGTTTTGATATATATGAAACTATATACGATGTTTTAATAATTTTTGCCTAGATTTTTTAGACTATCTCAAATGTGATAGGTTGACATATCCACTCAAATGCCACTGATTTCTTGTACATATCCCCCTTTTAAAATTCAAATCAATAAATAGCCATCAAAAGTCTACACCTCAAACCTCATGGAAGAAGGCCATGGACCAAAAATGAAGCAATAAGTGAAACCATTTAGAAAAAAAACAGAGCAGAAATAATACGTGAAATTATGGAGAAAAAGTAATTTGTGGAAGATAGTAATAAGCATCTTGACTTGTTCTTAAGTGATCTACTATATCTTTTTAAATTCTATTAAAAAAAAAAAAATCCAGAGAAGAAAAAGATTCATCTTGTGGCACAGTGCAAAGGGGAGGTGAGCCTGGAGAGGAGAACACTGAGGTGCTGGGATCTTTCCTTCTCATAAATGGTTCATTTTGGGGCTCTGGTAAGGTTTTGCTGTTGTGTTAGCTCCTATCTGCCTCCTCTTGTGTTTGGATAGCACCTCCTGTAGTGAGGGGGAAGCATGCTAGTCAAGGAGGTACCCACATGCCTCATGTGCCCTCTGCTTCTTAGAGTACATTGTCCTTGTAGGTCATTTGTCACCTAGCCTTACATTTGGGATGAAAGAAATGAGCCTTTCAAGTGAACTTTCCCATCTTTTCAACTCTCAGTTTGTTCCCAGGCATCACAGTCAGGCAATATTGAGTCCTACAGTTCAGAATGTAGTCTGCAGCAATCTCTGGTTCAATGACGGGGCCAGGGTATTTCAGCTGGCGCTTGATTTTGGGAACTCACTAGGTCCCAGCTTATTTTATCCTTGTTTTCTTCTGACTGAGATTAGAGTGACTCTGCTGTCAAAGTTACTAATAGACCCCTGAGGCAGAAAATGTTTCTTCTGTAATGATACATACTGTGCTACTTCACATCTGGAGTGCTGCAGGGCCACTCTTTTGGCTACCTCTCACTATGCTGGGGAGTGAGATGGAAAAATGACTGTCTTTCCTGGTACACCTTTAGCATACTTGAGTTCAGTTTACACTAAATACCCAGGAGTGAGGACAGAATGACAGGTACTGTACTGTGCGAGCTGCCCAAAGGTAGACTCTGTTAATACAGAAGTTAGACAGTGTGACAGATAGATGGGAGATAAGCAAAAGGCTATTATCCCAAGGTAAAGTTATTTCAACATACTGCCAATAACCCCTACTTATAATTTGGATCAGAGGTGGGAGAGGCATGACTTCAGCTGAAATCCTTTGACTGCCATCTACACCCTTCAGTGAGGCTCTGACACTTTATCAAAGAGAGGGGAAAAAAAAAGAAAGATCAGTCTTTATATTCTGGGCAGATGTCCAATAAGAAACTCCAGCAGAAGATTAAAGTCTTTAACATGAAAGAGAGATCTAGTGCAATGTGTAATATCCAGCAGTTCTAAAAATAAGCATGTTTGTCAAGTCTGCAACAATCAGGCTGATTGCTAGCCTTGACAGCATGACATACAGCTAGCAATTTGGCAGAAGGGAAAAATGTTATTCAAATATCTTCACAGACAGGATGGCCTTTGCATTTATTGGAGAGGGACTGCACAATAGCCCTGACCTGGCATGCCTAGCATCTCTCCCCAGCTGTGACACCCCATTCCTGAGGAGCTGAGGAGAATTTGGAAAGACAAATACTGAGAAGGATTCAACACATACTGCAGCCTGATCTTGCAGGTCTGGCCAGACCCTTCTAATAGTGATGCTTATCACTATCTTAGGGAGTCCTTGGCATGTCTGCTGGAGTGTCGCATGTTGGCGACTGAGTTGTTCAGACTGCCACAGGAGAAGGGGAAAGATGAGTGGAGAGAGGTGATGACTTTTCAGCAATCGGTGCCCGAGAAGGGTAAGACCGTTCTTCACCACAAAACACACAGTAGATAATTTACCAGAGAAAGGGCTGTACACAGCAAATGAATGCTTGTGTGCTGATTGATTTCACAGCATACTTCCTTTTGAATGCCAAGTTCTCCCCTGGGAGCAGGAAAGGAGCACTACACCCGATCTAATAATGGGGGTGAATTTTGCAGAAGGAATAAAACTGTGGTGGAAAAGACATGTAACTTGACCATAGCTATAAAGGCAGCTGAAGTTCAGAGTAGGATTCACATATGGAATTGCTATCTTCTGCTTCTAAGCATGCTGAAGGAGAACTAAATATAAGTTCAGGATAAGGACAAACTACCAGTCCATGCTCAGAGAGCTTCCTGGTATTTATGGCTAGAAATCTGAACAGTGGCAGTCAGAGGAATTCAATTTGCTTCCTGGGAAGGAGCTGCTATCTTTGGGCTACAAGTGATACCTACATAGCAGTGCTCCTCTCCTGGGCCAACACAGTGCTTCTCTGAGGGAGGCATCAATGCACAGGCAACTCTCTTGCAGGGACTGAGGTCCAGTCAGAACTGGACTGAGACCAAGAGCAAACTATATGCCCCAATAAAGAAGTCCCCAGACAGTAAGCATTTATTTTTCCTAAGATGTATAATTGACCTGATTTTCTCTTGAAAGGAAAAAGGTTTTAAAAGTTCACTTCAGCTTTCAAGTCTTCCTAACTGGGGGTGAAATAAAACACTCAGTGCTTTCTTTGAGTCTGAGACCTGCAATGAAATCTCTGGGTATGAAACTCTAACACTGTGTCCCTTGTCTTTTCTGGCTAGCCTTACTCATCACCTCAAGAGCTCCACATTTACAAATCACTCCTTTCATTTCCGACTGTTCTTCTGATCCCCTTTGAGGCATAGAATTGCTTTTACTTATTTTTTCTTTCCAGTAAGCCAAACACTAAAATCTACATGTGAACATAATGTTAACCTTGCTAAACCCTGATACAGGCCAGAAGATCAGTCACATACGTAGATAATGTTCTTCACCGCTTCATTAAAATCCAGGACAGCTGAATGCAGATACTCACATGACCAGAACTGCAGGCATTTGCAACCTTTCATGTTAATAAAATTCCAGAGTACTTTATTAAAACGTTGCGACTCCACCCACTCCCCAAGACACTTCTGAGGTTTGTAAGCCTGAGGAAAGAAAGCATCAGGCAACAAAACTATTTCTGGTTCTGGCAGGTATCCTCTGTTCACAGATGAAGTCTTTGATTCCTGTGGAATTTTTTTTCTTCTTTTTAAATGCAGAACTTATGACTTCATACTTTCTTCTTGGGGTTAAGTAGTGCTGGTTCAGACCCGTCACTGCACATCACCTTCTAGAGTAAATAACTTCTCATGCTCTGTTTTTGTGAAAATGAAACACAAGTTCCTGACTCTGTTCCTGTCGTCTGGGGCAGGTGCTTCATTTATGGAAACTCACTCTTTTTGGAAAAATACAGATATTTTTAGGGAAATACAGCCACATATAGCTGGCTTAGTGTTTCACAGTTTGTCTCCAGGGCTGGACTGAATGGGGAACACCCAGTTTCTCTTACTAGAGGTTGCACCAGAGCTCATGTGCTTCTTAGCTGTTCCTATGTCAGTCCACAAGGCAGTTGCCTGTGCTGTTGAGAGCCTACTGCATCTCTGAAGGATCTGCAGGGAATTGTTCTATCCTTGCTGTAGAGAGAAACATTGGATATGCAGGTCCATTAAACAGTTTGAAATAGTTCAGAAAGTTTAAGTAATGAGAAATGATGTTGTGGCAGTGTTTTGAGTGAGGACGGGGAAAGTGTTCCCATATACAAACATGTCTAAAATGTCTCTGTTTTCAGGGAAAGCCTTGTCCAATTTATCTCTGTAAGGTAAGCAATTACTTAAATACTAAAATTTATGTGCTCACTCATCAGTAAGTGTTAATTGCAACTCCTTGTTTCCTTGACTTTAAAAAGATATGTCCGGTTTTAATGATTCTAATTCAGCTGCTATTTTACCCACAGACACTGTTGGAAGCATCAGCATTTCTTGTATGACAAGGGCATTACCCTGAGAAAGCAAACCCAAACCCATACCTAGGAACGGATCCACCGCTAATCTAGCCATGCTCCAGCAACCCACTTCCGAGCATCCAACAACCTGAACACTGCTGATTGAATCTACCATCAACAATGTGATTTTCAAGATCCCAGCTGTTACCCTGGGCTCACCTAGAGGACTGGCATGCAAAGCTTTCAGGAGAGAAAGAAAGATCCTGTTCTCTGCCAGTTTTAAAACTGCAGTGTGATATATAGGAGNTTCCACCAGGCCCCTCTGCTCCAAACACAGGATCACAGCCTCTCTTTTCCGGCATGTCTCTGTTCCAGCGTGGAAAAATCTCCCAGTCTTTCCACGGGTTCACAGGCTGAAGAATCTTCGCCCCTATGGTTCCTCACAGATTGCTGGGGCCCTATTCCAGTGTTTAAGGCATCTTCTCTTTCTCCTCTCTCTGACCTTGGTGCTAATCAAGCTCCGCACCCTCCTGTCTCTTAAGCGGCCATGATGTTCTGCGCAGACTTTTTTTCTCTACTCCTTCTTAAATATGTTATCACAGAGGCGTTGTTGCCTGACCTTGGCTAGCTTAGAGCAGAGAAAAACTCTAGCAGCTTCTTAAAGAAGCCTCTCTCCTAGCCCCCCCCAGCTAATAAAAAACTCTGGTTACTTAAAACCACAACAGAGAGAAAGAAAGATCCTGTTCTCTGCCAGTTTTAAAACTGCAGTGTGATATATAGGAGGCAGCAAAGCATGTCCAGAAACCTGCTAAGCTGGAAGAACTGTTTGTGAGTGAGGTTCCTACTTTCAGTTGAGCAAAATAAATGTTTCCTGAATGCATTATTTCTGATATTTAAAAATACCTGACTCAAAAAAGTTCAGTAAAACTTGGCTGTATTACAGTTGGTATGAACTTTGCCATTGATTTCAGCAGAGCTAGAATTTTACCTTGGACATACAGACCCACAAATCATCTATAAAAATTTACCTGTTTAAGCTTAGTCCAAAGTGTTTTTGTATTTGGGTTTATGACATAAGATGGAAGACCACACTGCCAGTTTGAGTCAGATGCTGAAAACTCTTTTACATTTAAGGCATTATACTTGGGAATAGGATGACAGCCCGTACCATTTCACTCTTTAGTGGCACATAATAGAGCAAGTGCCACCTGTTACAAAAGCTGTCAACACTGTCTTTGGTGGAAGGGTGATTGAGCAATGAAAAACACTTGTCTGATCCAGTCAGGATTTATGATTATGTGCTGCTGAGTACACTTCAAATTTTAACACACAAAAAAACATACAAACATGAATGCATCTGTTTATATCACTGACCTTTGCCCCTGAGCTGGCCAATTTCTTTATTCCTCCTTTCGCCTGTTACTTATTTTACTTGCAAATATTTTATTCCATATCTCCTAACAAAGTTCCTTCCTCCACAAAATTTCTTCTGATTACCGATTTCATATACCCCATTATTGAGTTACCCCAAATCTACATGAAACAAAATCTGCCCAAACTCACAAGGATGAAGTTAGATTTTTTTTGCCCCCAGTTATTCCTCTCTTCCACTGTTGTTTAAGGTTAGGAGAATCAGTTTCCAGCCAGACTGTGTGGGCAGGAGACCAGGTAGGGAATGAAGGCCATTCCTTTTTGCAGAAGTGCCCAGAAGGATTGCCCTCTGTCTGAGCAGGCCTTCTTGCCATCACAAGTAGGATGCATATGGCTGGCTTCCATTTTTTCACACTGCCTTAGCTAAAAGGAGAATATTTTTTATCTTTCACAAAGAAATTTTGTAAGTTTCCTGAAGGCCCTGGGTGAATTGTACCAGACAAACCTTGTTTGTTAAGACACTTAGCACAATTACCCTATAATACCTGTTTTGTTATGACAACATTTCCCATGTGTACAATCAATTCACTATAGTCACCCAGAGCCTGAGGACTTCCCTTTTTGCTTAAAGTTTGTTTCTGTTTGTTTAAATAAGAACTTAAGGCAAAGAAAAATGGAAATCCTGGCATTTGATCAGATTCCAGCAAGTAGCTCAGAGAGTTGCACGGCAAACCAATGAGGAGAATGCAGAGGTGCATTTCTACTCTGTCACTGTCATGCTTGGAGAAATCGGGACGGTTAAAATGAATGTGGCAGAAGAAACTACTTCTTAAGGATTTTGAAGCAGGTGAGTTCTTAGGGTTACCTAAGACCACCCTGATGTCCTTAGCTGTCCCTAGGATTGTGGGAATCAAGCCAGTAGGGTGTTTTCCTGCAGGCTCAAGATTTGAAACTCCAGAGTTTGTGAATAGCCCAGAGGAAAGGGCAGAGTTGCTCACGCACCAGAACGCTTCAGATTCCCCTTTGCAGACTTCTTCCCTCAGCACGTCAAGCTATGTCCACAATGTCACGCCTCTGTGCTCTTGATCACAGCAGAGCCCCAGCTGCTTCCATCTCTAACCCTCTCACAGCATTCTCCAGCTTGGATCTGATGCAAGCAATCCACCTTCTTCAGAGGAAGAATGGAGGGTGGAGAACGTATTGGTGGGCAAGTCACCTCCTGCCTGCACACGTGGGCCTGATGCAACCTTTACACCCCAAACAGGCCAGGACACTTTGGGCATGTGGGTGCAATCTGTGGTCCCCCTTTCCTGAGGGATTTCTACTGAAGGTGTGGAAGACACAACAAGGGAATTTTCCCTTACAGTTCAGCCCACTGCACTTCACGATGCTGCCATGTATGTGTGAGAGGTAGTTTGTGCTTAGTAGGGCGAGCTGATGGAGCACCTACATTGTGTAACATCTTGTTGGTATCACAGATACATGTAGAATCTCAGAATCCTGGGAAAGCTGAGGTTGAAAGGAAGCACAGGCAGGCTCCAGTCCAACCTCAAGCTTGGAGCAATGTCAGCTATGAAAGCTGGTCAGGCGGCTCAAGGCTTTATCTTGAAAAATCTCTCAGGTGATCACAGCATAACCTCTCCGAGCAGCGACTTCCAGTACTCGCTTCTCCACATCGTAAAAAAAGATTTTTTCCTGATATTCACGCTAAACTTCTTGTTTCAGTTCATAATCATTTCTCTTCATCCTCGCCCTACTAAGCACAAGCTGATAATCTCATTCTGAATGCAATCTCCCAATTTAAAACCATGTAAGTCCATTAAAAAAATCAGTTAGATTAACAATTAGAAAAAAATCATGGTGAAAAGCCCATGAAGTAAAATTCCTTAAAAAAGATGTAGGTTCATGGGGTGTCCTTATACCATGGATTTTTGGGTACTAAGATGTTTTACTGAATAAAAATATGCTTGTCCTGTTCTGATAATATTTTCCAATCATTAAGTCCAGACACTGATCAAGACTGGACTAACCTATGTGGGTCCTCCGTCTGGCACAGTTCTGTCACTCTGATTTTATTTTACTTCCTTAAAACTAACAATGTGCTAGCTACAATCAGTCACACAGTTCTCCTTTCTATAGTAGAGACTACTGTACTTCTCTGATTTTCAAATGAAGACATGCCTAATTTTATCTACACATATCTTGTGAAGTATAAAATGTGTGGTGCAGAACATTGCTGTGCTTAATTTCTGTAACATTTAAGACACCCCAACTGACAACAGTCACTGAGAAAAATGCATTTAAAATGTCTATGCTCTGACTTGCTTTTGCACAAGGAATCACATGCCACAGATACACATTTTGTTTTCAACTACAAACTTCAGACTTTTTTTCTCCCCGAGAGGCATACTGAGCTACCACTGCTGAGTGGTGCAGAGGATTTAGCAGGCACAGTTAGCAAAGAACCCCCTGGAAATCCCATCAGTATGTCAAGACTGATGTTATTGATGCATATGGGGAGACTTCTCATTCCAACCCCTGCTGCTCCTTTAGAAACCCAGAGGATTGTTAACATGGTTAGAGAGAGTTCATGAACTCTGCTCTGTATGAATGCAAAGTAACTGGAACATTGATATGGAAGTGGAGACTCTCTTGCCTTTGTTTCTATTCATGTTCCTTTACATAATATTTTAATGATTAAGAACCAGATTTAGCCCCCTGATATGCCTACTGATTCCTCTGAAGTCACCTGATTGTTACCAAAAGCAGAATTTAATCCTGAACTTTGTAAAAATAAAGTGATAAAATTCCCAGCTCTCCCAACTTCATAAAACTTTCAAATAAAACCATTCCCTTTGGCTACTGCCACCTATTGTTACTTCTACTAGAAAGAGAGAAAATGAAGCTTAGAAGATCCAGCACAACCCTGTGGATATGAGTTTTGTGCTGGATGCATAAATATAGGATAAGTTCCTTCCAGGGCATTTTTACCAGTGTTACACACACTTCACCAGGCAGGTGAAAGGCCTAATCCCTTCCAGCATCCTCAGAGTGCAGTGTGTACCACTGAGGTGATCATGAGGTATATAACACGAAGCAGTTGATCCTTAATTTACACACCTAAGCCTCAGTCAAGAAAACTTAAGTTATTTTGCTGGACTAGGTCTAGATCCTTCACGGATGCCAGTCTGCCACCAGCTGCCTCCATTGCCTTCCTTTCCTCTCTGGAAAGGTTCAGAAAAGCTTGTTAAATTGGGTCCCATTTTTTCCCTGTGAAGTGCTCTCACATGAAGTACTGCCTAAGAGCTTCTGGAAGGGAGGAAGTCCTGTGCTATAACCCCATAGACACTTGAACTACTATTTGCAAGTATTGCTGAGATGCTCCAAAGTTTTTTTTTTAATAGAGCTTTCTATTTTTGACATCTTGAACTCTTGTATACTCAGTGGGTGAAATTCTAAGGAGTATAAAGTTGATTTAGCTTGCATACAAAACGTCATCTTACCCTGTTCTCTTAATTTCAATTTCTCAGCACTTCAGAATTATAGGATGAGTTATGAAATGTACAATAGGTACTAGATAGTTTTAAACACCTTTTAGTTACAACTAATACAATGTTTACAGCTAGCACACAATTAAGAAAACTGGTTGATACAGCTCTAGTCTGATAGATCACTTTGGGAGTGTAAATATACGCTGTAGTAGCATCCTACTTTTTACCAGGAGTTTGTGCAGAGTAATAGCTGGGGCAGTCACTTAATTTTTAGAGCTGTCATACTGATTAACTTCTGAAAGATGATGAGATGCAGTTCAGACATGTAGAAAAGAGGAATTCTTGACTGTCCTCTCTAACACACCTTCTCATTTTGCTGGCTTGCTTCTTGTGTTTAGGTATGGGGAAGTTTAAATAAAAGGGCTTAGACTGAGACTGTAACGAAATACAGTAATTTTAGATGTAATGGTTGATGAACATGGTAGTTGATGTAACCTGATACTGCATTTTCTTTGTAGTAGAGAAAATAAATAAGAGGATTATTGACAGTGGCTCGTGGACACAGTAATTTGTTCAAACCAAATGCTAAAACAACAAGAAGCCTACTGCCACTGCCACCACTGAAGCCACAAGCAAATAGATCATATCTTGGAACTGAAGTCTAACTAAACACACTGCCTCTCTGCATCTAGAAAGCGTATGGTCAGAAGAACGTTGGGCAATATTGCCATTTCTGGTTAGCTTTGCCAAACAATAGGCCACAACACTTTCATGCTTTTGTTTTCAGTAGCCATTTATTCAGCAACACACTCTCTTAAGTGTAAACTTAGCTGTTTTCAACAGAAATAAAACACATTTCAACCAGGTACTTTTTGCCATTAAACATGAAATTTCTCTGCTTATACTGTCAATGATCCTGTCATTTTTTTTCAGAGTATTGTATGCTTCTGGGTCTTGCTACAACAAGTGGAGTCAGGAATTCCCTTCTCAGAGTGAAGCCTTCATTGCTGTCGGCTGCATTGACATGAAGATGATGGCTGTGGGTAATATGTATTGAAGGCACAGCAGTCTGCTGAGATTGGTGATAGTCACTCATGAAATGCTAAATATAATCTTATATTTTTCAATATTTTGTCAAGTAAGGACATGCTTTATTGGACAGTATAATAATTTCAAGAGTTCAGGTCTGAATTTAGCTTTGTTTTCCATGTCTTTTAGATGTGGAAACACATGCCCAGACTCCAAAATGTCTTTCTCGTATCCAGGTTTTCTTACTTGGAAAAACAAGTGAAAAAGGCATCACAGTCAGATTTGACTGCAGACTGTATGACATTTTTGTTCTTAGCAGTGTCAGCACACTTGAATGTGAGTACCTGGCACACAAGTCTGCAGCAAATCTCAAGTCTGCAGCAAAGCTTCAAGTCTGAAGCAAGCTCAGCTCTCCCATTATCTAAAAGGCTTCATATTCTCCAGGAAGGAAGAACCTACTGCTTCTGGTTACCCAGGTCTCAGAGTACCCAGACAAGAAGGACAGATAAGATACCATAAGAAGGATTCAGATTCATTAAGGATGTGGTTTCATTATGTGTGCGCCAGCAGGAACATTACACAGAAACCCCAAACGTGCAGAAGGCTGTGAGTGCAGAGAGTCACTGAAAAGTAAACCTTGGCCTCTGTTCTTTCTTTGCCCTAAGGTGAAAGGATCACTAAGTTAGTGCCTTATGACTGATCATTGTTACTATCCATTATCATTAAGAATGCAAGATGTTAATCTTCATTTACATACTGTAATGTTCCTGGTTGTGTTGTAATTTTGGGGATAAAAGGAATAGTGCTTTGAGATGACACTGTGGGTTCTTGTGTATTCTGTTCACATCTGAGGGAGCAAATCTTGCATTTGCTCATCAAGCTGGAATATAAATGACCATTTCTGCTGCTGATGCATTAATCAACAGATCCCAGGTTGTTCATCAACCTTTATAGCGCAATTCTTACATGTAGCAACGTGCGTTCATCCATGTGCTCTTGCTTACTGCCTGGACAGGAATCATTCCTTCAATACACTTGAGGCCAAACCACTCAGATACTTTTTTACCAGCTTTTAGCTATTTGGGGACCAGAAAACAAAGAGTTGAAAAAGTGCATTAGCTGTATTATTGATGAACATGTGATTATTAGCTTACAAAATTAAACTGCATAGACAAAGGTTCAGTGGTTTGAAACTTTGAAACATAACTTTTATACAAGTCTCTGTTTTAATTTCTAATCAATAATTCTCAGAAGATGGCTTCATTTTTATTGCCAATAGTTGTGTTTTTAAGAAGGGTGTTTTCTTCAAAACAACAAATAATTCAGGTGATTTATATCTATTTTTAAACTCAAAATCTTAGTATGTACTCTACCTTACTATAGATGCCTGTCACTCATGCTTCAGTCCAGTGGAATTACTGGTGAAACTATAACTAATAAAATTGGTTGTGAACCAAAATTCAATAACAGCAAAGTTAATTACATGTTTACAAGAGTATAAACTTACAGTTTGATCAATATGTAAATTCTGACCTTCAATGGTCTTTTCAGCCTTCTTTTAAGCTTTTAGTCTTGCAAAGATTAACTTAACTGCCTAGAACTTCCTTTTATGAAGCTACCAGAATGTAAGAACTTCAAACGATGACTTTATATTTTTCAAGAATTTTAAAAAATACAAACTTTTGATGTTGTAAGTACTCATTCATCTTACTAAATAGCAGCATTAAACTGATACATATTTACTGTAACAAGAATATCTACTTAACATTTTTATATTTATTTTCGTATAAATGATGCTATTAAATATATTAGCACAGAATTCTTGAAACACACTGTTTGACACTCCTGTCCAAAGTGAAGAGTTCCAAATAAGGGATGGTGGTTGAATCAAAGCATTTCTGAAGTTATTTGTCTCCCAGAGTCTGCCAGAGCAGTCTTTATGTATCAACAATCATCTTTCATTGACTGAATGGCTATTTTTTAATGTACTTTTCCTGAAGAGTATCTAAAGGCACCAGTGCACATGTTTTTATACTGCTTCTTCTAGGGAATATGTTTCTCTTACAGATTAAACAGGCATATCATTCCCTATATTTAACATTGCTGTGGATAGTAATAAGCTTGGCACATACAAGCTTTTTTCAGGGCAGTCAAAAAAAAATTTTTGGGGGGGGCAGATAACTTTCTGGGTAAGCTTTAATCTGACTTTGGAATGACATGTTATTTGAGTGAACTATTTGCAGAATATTGCCAGCTGCACCACAAAAATTCACTGAGAAGGACATTGTTTCTATCTAGACATTCATCGTTTGTATGTTTGCTTGGCTGGTTTTGTGTGTTACATTTCCAACAGGGAATTGCAGTTACTGGGACAGAAACTGGAAGAAGTTCTAGCTCAGATTTGAATATATTCTATTGTGTAACATGAGGCTGTTATTTTTCTGAAGGATTTGTGGTTACAAAGCAAACCACAAGACCAAAGCAACTGGATGATTTCTAGCGTGTTTGGACTGAATGGCTTTTACAGTAGGACATATGTGCTTTGGTTCAGCACTTAGGCAGCTTTTACACATTGAACTATGTTGCTTAATGGACACAGAAAGGATTGACTTATTTTAAAATAACCTGCAGAATTTCATTCGACGTTTTAAAATGAACTTTATATCTCTGATTGGTAGTAACAGAGAGAACTTTATCTGCGAAGTGTGAAATCTTATGGCTTATCTAGCTGTAACTTTTTTGCTTCTGGAGCTTCCCTTCATGTCCTACCATCCTACCATTTCTAAATCTATCAAAAATCCCAGCTGTTCCTTTTCTCCTTTGTGGCTGTCTTTGTCAGTACCAGAAGAGAAGTTCTAGCCCAGGAAGGTTTAGTCCTTCATTTTAAATAGCCATAAAAACCTATTTTTACTGCTGGTTTAAACTGATATACTCTGATATTGTCAATGTTACCTGGGAGTTCTCTATGCCTTATGCAATTAATTCCCTGATTTCCTTCTTCTTAAGGTAGTAGAATTACTGAAGAGAATAAAATCTGTAAACACTGTAATTTGGTTCAGCAACAGTAATCATTTCGGTCCTGACTAAAAGGAGAATAATGTTGCATGGGAATAGTGTTTTAAATGTACGAAACCGGAACATTATACACATTGCAGGATCATACATGGTCAGGCTATAATAGCATTGAGACCTTACTTCAGCATCCACCCCAAGAGATACTCTTGTGCAGTTCTTCCTGATCTGGAGACCCCCTTTTCCCCATCACTGGGGACATAACTGGGATCCAGAGGACCCAAGCAGGTTGCACGAGGCATGTGACACCTTGCAGAACTGGCTGCAGCATTTCTGTTGATGAAAAAGCCAGAGCTGTATTGTGACTTACTGCTGGAGTATAAACTTTAATGTATTTTGCATGGCATTTGCTAAATAAGGCTGAAAAAGTGTTGGTAACTTAGAATGAATATATATTTTGTCCTTCTCACTATGATTTAATTACAATGCTGAAATAAAAAAGCAAGTGTAAAGTATCAGGTAACATACAAGAAGCGAACCTAGTGAGAATTACTTGGTCATTGAAATCTAAAAGTCAGGAAGGTTTCGATCTTTGGGCTCACCTATAATTTGTGCACCATAAATGTAGACTGAAGTCGTTAGGGACTTTGTAATGACAGTGCTGTCTATAACAGTATCATCAAGCAAGACATTGGCATAAATCATTGGCACTTTGCAAAGTGTCACTTCTGTCAACCTCCCAGTGATGTGATCTTTAGTCTTTCAAATCTATAGACTGGCATTTGGATCAGCTAAGCACCTAACATCCTGTCTTGCATATTAAAGCTTCTTTAGCCAATATCTAAATGCTGAAGTAATGCCAGCTTAAAAATATTTCTGAATTATTTGCATAATATAATTCCATTACTTTAAAGCTTTCCTTTAGGACATAACTATACAGTCTGTCCTCTGTTGATGGATTCACAACTACTTTAATCAATAACTAAAAAAAAGGTATTAATTGAAGCAAGCAACCCTGTGAAATGACTAAATGGATGTTAAGAAAAATCAGATACTAAAATAATCACAGTTTATAAAATACTTTCAAAGAGATGTTATGAGACTAAAGCTTTTCATTTTGAAATTGTTTTAGATGATATACAGATTTTTTTAGGGATAGAAATTGTGATTGTGTGGGTTGATAAAAATAGATTTAACATCTGAAAGTGGACAGCAAGCAAAGAAAACTCTCTTCTGTCTCTCCCATGAACCTCAGACTAACTCAGTAATGTAGCACTTCACTGGACAATACTGAAATCTTATTGGAATTGTCTTGTTTTACTTGTGGATGAGTTTTTAGAGATGACGTATTGCTGGATGTGTAAACACTGCTGGGTATGTTCCTAGCTGTGGGCATCTGTTAGTGTTACTGATAAATTGTTAGATGGTCCCTGGTATGGTCTTATTCTGTGACTGTTGTCTCAAGAATACTGATTGGTACAGATGTTTCTGTAATGGCTGCCTGAAGCTACTCAGAAGCATGTGTAGAATTTGCAGGTGTCCTTGTGACTACACTGAGATGACAAACCACAGTCACTTCATAATACTCTTCTAATCCTTCTTTAAGATATTACAGCTCAGGGTTGTGTTTTGTTTGAGATTTTAGAAAGGTTTTTGTTTGGATTATGAGTGTATTTTTTGCACTTTAAGAGTCCTTGTAGTCTGTGCCAAAGCTAAACTGATTGATACACCTACGATGTAATTCAAAAGATGTTGCATTTGTATACACAGATGCAGTGAAAATCATGAAATCATATTTGCCAAGAATAAAATTACTTGTAGCTCTATGAAAGTCAGAAATGTTGTGATTATCTATACCCAGGACTAAAGTAGCTTACTCACAGTCTAGAAGACGTGTGAATCTTAGACAGTTTGGAAAGGGCTATACTAAACAAGTGGATTTAATTCTCTTGCCCCCTGGCCTCTAGTAGTTTACTTCTAAAGTGCCTATATAAGGTTACTAAAATCAGACCCGTTTTCAAAACATTTAGGTATTTCTTGAAAAAATTGAAGAGATTGACTTGAGGACAATGAGGCATAGCAATTAGATTAACAGTAAGTATCTTCAAATTCAGGCTGAATTTAAAGATACAAGTGTTCAGATTTTACAAAGACCTTTCATAATTCCAGCATAAGTGGTTGTAAGTTTCATTTGTCAGTAAATAAACAAATCTGAAAGTATTATTTAAAATACTGTGGTGTATATAAGCTCTGTGATGAACTGAAGTCCTATATTCTTTGTCCAGGCATAACATAATTTTGGTTCATAGTTGCCATCAGAACTGAAGTGGGCAGTAAAAGAATGGCAACAATCCATGAAAACTTTGCAACAGTGAGAATCACAGACGAATGACCTCACAAATTGATTTTATTGTGTTTTTGACTGCCAAAGGTAATAAATGAGTGACTTAGCAAGGTTGTATCGATAAATTTGAAGCCAAATGGCTACAACTGGACATGATACAAACAAATGTATTCAGAGTTGAAAGATTTATACCTCTTTTAGCATAAAAACTGCCATATCTTTCCAGACACGTTGAAGCGTTCAGTGTCTAATCTGGAAAACCTCTTTCACAGGCAAGAGAAAAGAATAAAATTCTACATTATAAGCCCCTAATTATCAAAACTACAGGCAATAGATGTAGTTTCTTATTTAAAATACCAGAAGATATTTTAAAATTAACTTGGAAATACAGTAACAACATCATCCACCTGAAACTCAAAGGAGAAGCCCCACTTCCACTGTTGTTTTTATTGTTAACATATTCATAGTGTATCTCTTAGATTTTTTTTGTATGTGTGTCTTTAAGCTGTGCAAGGGTGAGGTCATAGCTTTCTGTAAAGACCAGGAAGGAAAACTGAACTAATATTTGCATTTCTGCTTAATGATCTTGTTTTGTCTGTAAGCTCAAAAAATACATATTCATGTTTGCATAACTTTTTCTACTGTGAACTATTTTAAGTGATGAGGGATCAGACAATATTTGTGTATATAAAGGGATAAAAAGAAAGAATTACAAAGATTATTTCCATCAGGTGTTTGGCTAGTAATTTGAAACAGAAAAAGAAACCATTACCAATTAAATTAGTTACTGCCCTGCCATGGGCTTTATAGGGTCAGAATTTTCTTCCTTAGTGTGAGGACCAGAGTAAGAAAAATAATTGCACAAATCATAATGAATTCAGGGATAACTCTAGAAAATAAAGAGACTGTACTCCACACCCATATCTAGTCTATCCTTAGCGACATATTTTATCTAAACAAACACACGCAAAAGAGAAGCACATTAAATTTCATACCTAACATTTCATTGCCATGAATAAATACATTGCATCCAAGGCAGGGGCAGAAGAACGATCTCAACAGGAAAAAACCCCACCCTCCCCCAATATTCCAGTTCTTCCATATAATGGACTCAGCATGAAAAGAGCTAAATGATTTCACAGATACTGAGGTCAACGAGTTAAATTCTCTGCTTTTATACAATGTCAATATAGTGTAACTCTGCTGAAGCCATTTAAGTCAGAGCAGTGGAGAACTGGTCTAAATGAGAATGGATCTATCTCAAGAAGTGGCAAGATGCTCAGCAACTCAAGAAAATGCTGTATCTCTTATAGCATAGCTTCTTGGCAGAATATCATATGGGAAAATAACATTAAGGGAAATTCCACCTCCTTCTTGGTTTGTAAATGGTCTCTCACTTGACAGAGAATATTGTTTTCCCCACATGTATAAGAAGCAATGGTTCAAATCAAATGCAGCACTTCGAGCAACAATTGCTGGACACCTAGAAAACTCAATTTCTTCAATACAAGCCTGGATCTCTTTGTAGTGCTTAGATGGACAAACCCTCTCTGTGATATTTCATCTGCCTGCAGAGAGCTTTGCTAATGCATATGGGTACATCTGAGAGCATGGCCGCTTTCTCTCTTTCACTTTTTCTCCACTTAGCCCCTCTTTTGAGTTTTATCTACTTTCAAAACCACACTAAGATTTCCTGCATTTTCCTTTCTGCCTATCGTCCATTGTATTTCCACTTTCCCAGTTGTTCTGATACAGACGATTCTCTTTTGCTCCCAGAGCAAGAGTTTGGAGAAGCAGAATCAGCAACTGACTTTTCCCAACATCCAAGATTCAGCTGGTCTGGAAGAAGAAGACAGTAGTAGTAACTACTAACTTCAGTAAACTATAGG
>WEIV01006383.1:31131-65721 GCA_013390005.1 Calyptomena viridis | reverse complement strand
AAATCTCACAGTATGGGGGGAGAGGGCTGTAGGTTTATTGCATAACTGTAGGTAAATAAACACTGAGAGGCCAGTTACCAAGGTAGCTGATTAAACAAGTTGCTGTGCTGCTTTCCCCTTCTGGGATGTTCATTTTACTTATTTTCAGGAAATTGGGCCTGGCTTTTCTAGGATTTTTGAAAATGTTTGCTATTATTTAGGCAAGTCTTTAAATTCTTGTACCAGTTCTAATAAAAGGTGTTATTGCTTCACTTATGTTTTACCAGGGAGGCTGGCTACCTGGGATATAGTAGATAGTAGCTATTCATGCCTTTAAGTGCCTGGTCCTAAGTGGGAGATAGCTATAGCAAAATAATATCTTCTTGTTTCCTTTCTTTCTCCCTCTATCACCATCAAAATATTCTCTCTCACCACACTTCATAAGGAGCTTTCACCTGATATGAATTTTATACCTAGTATTATTTGTTATGCTCTGTGTTTCCCAGTCCTTTTATACATTCTGTCAATATAGCTGAAAATGCTTCAAGCCTGAATGTTACTATGTGTTTGTAGAACAACATAACCTGTGCTGGATAGGACTCCAAGGTGCTACTACTGTAGTTAATTGAGTGGCTTGACTCAATTAGTAGTAAATTGGGTTCTGTACCAATACTGAGTCATTCTCAGGACTGACACATCTGAAAGAGTGGAAAATATCTCTGATCTAGCCAATTGTAATCAAAATAGTGCAAAACATAAATGTAAAAATTTGTTATATAGTTTAGAATTATAAATCATAACCTTGAACGCTGACTTTTAAAATGCAAAGATGTAAGGGGTACTTGTGCTTCTTACAGTCTTCAGGAAATGATTCTCCAGCTTTGCTTCAAGTATTACTTACCCTTTACACCTAGTATCTGGTAAAGGAGCTTAGAAAAGTGTTTGCATCCTCAATAACTTATCAGAAAACGCATGTAAAAATACTCAATGACAACGTGCACAACTGTTCCTTGTGGACTTATGATGACAATGTGTACCAAACACTCAGCACATATCTAGGCAGCAGCTAAAGTTCAGCTACTCAACTTTAACCCCCAGGAGGAGGTCAACAAGAAAAAGGAATGCATGTTAAAGCTCACACTGATGTTAAGTGAGATTCCTTCAATGGGGCTTGAACTCCTACTCAAGATAGCAGCAGCCGGGCTGAGTGCCTTGGAATGCAAATCGAGCTTGTTACTCTTCATCACAGGAGTCATAAAAGTTCTACATCAAAGATTCAGATACAGGCTGAATTTTATCCAAGGGATATTTCACCACCTACCCAATGGCCAGCTTCTAGACAATGGCAGTGAATACTTTGAACTACTGCTGCTGATTAGACTCCCTCTGGCTTCATAAATATTTTATCATTGTTTATTAGATTAGCAACAGAAATGCAAGATCTTAGAAGACAGACTTCATGAAATGCTCTCAAAGATGAAAATTCTTGCATCTTGGAACGTCCACTGTCATTGAATGAGCCTTCATTTGGAGTCTTTCATGTACCAATCGGAAAAAAAAAGGAATCTTGCTTCTGAGTGTTGCTAGATTTAATAATGAAATGTAAAATTTTACTGACCATGAGATGACTCCAAGCTATAGTGATTCATTTAAAATAATTTAGATATACTGCTTCACCTGCAAGCATGGCAGAAAAATCCCAAACAACCAACCAGAAAAACCACAAGGGGGACATGTAGGAGAATGGCACAGGTAACAAAAATGCCTCTGTTTTAGCTACTTATTGTTCAAAGTTCAAAGCATGTGAAAGGGCCCAGCAAAGAACCACAAGCTTCACATTTTCTTAATCTCTTAAATTAGGGGGAAGGATGTACCAAGGAAGTGAAGAAATTCAGACAACTGAGGGGAAATAAAGTGGAGCAATAAAGTTCAAAAGAATGATAATTTGCATAAACTCAGGTGTTTTTCTGTTAGTAGATTGAGCAATTGAATGAAAGAAAAAATAAAACCATGCAACAAAAGGCACACAAAGGATTAAAAAAAAGAGAATAGAGCAATGCTTTTAGTGGTACAGGCCACACTGGCTAATAACTTATGAAACAAGACTGATGACAACAAGGCCCAGCAGTTTGGACCTTTTTTTTTTTCATCCCTTTGATGAAGATGAAAGAAGAGATACATAAATCAGTTTTTGTCTTGAGTTCTGGAAGGTTTTAAGATACTGCACTGCAGAATGAGGTAGGAAAATGCAGACAACAGACAGATGAGCTGGAATGTTCATGAGGAAAGCAGACTGGTACCTTTGGTCTTCTATTTCAACCATAATTTTTTTTGCAGGTTCTCNTCTCCCTTTAAGGTGCAAACTCGGCCCTTCATGCTGATCACCCTTTTGTGAAGGCTGTCCTGCCATCACCCATAAGCAATGCCAGTGAGCACCCCCACGCAGTTGGCCTTAGTAGAGCAAATAAGGCCATAGGGAGTCCGAACGTGTGTCAAATCTGCTCTCACCCAGGAAGGAAGATGTTTTATTCTGTGCAGTTGTGTTCTGGTGAATCTATGTGCTCTGCTTCCTCTGCAATATTCATTAACATAAGTCACTTGTACAGTAAATATTTATTTAACTTTAAGATTTATATAGTGTCTTTCCCTACAGCATCTAGGTGGTATTTGCAGAAATTAAAAACATAAGTTATATGAAGCTTTCAATAATGTTTTGCATTAAATTGCTACTCTTGTCAGAAATAAATCAGCTATATTGTCATGAAATGAAATAAACCTAACAAAACCCAAACAAGCAGAAGTACAAAATCAATCAATGAAAAGCTAACCAAATAAATGTGGCTTGCATAAATACAAACAAGAAAGATTGGCTATCAGCTGCATCAATGAAATACCTAGACATGAATGAAAGCAGGCATCATTAATCTGCATCGATTGCACTTGTTTGCTGGGCTGTGCTTCCTATCTGACCTGAACACTAGTTGGAAGCCATATTGCTTCTCCTATTTGTAGGCAGATGTATGTTTGAGGCACAGTCGGTGTTAAAGGCGAGTGATAGTGATAACTGCTAAGTTTAGGAACGTGAAAGGGGAACATTTTTCTCTGGCAGCAAAGGCAGTTCGAAGGGTTCCAGCCTCACTGATAATTTTCCCCTTTGTCTCTCTGTTCATCACTCCAGTGGCTGCTTAAGGAGAGTCACTAATGCAATTCTGCTATATGGTCAATCAGTGAGTTATTTTAGATTAAACACCTCCTGAAGTACTATTAACAAAGAAAATCAGAAAGAACAGCAAGCCCCTTCAGTCATTGCACTGATCCACTCTAGGACACAATATCAAAAACAGCTAAAACAGCATCACTGAGAGACCAGTGATCTCAGAGTGAGAGGAGAGGGAGAAAGAGAGGCTTTTCTGCAAGGCAAAATGTCTGTGTAACTACACACCAAGTTAGGGAGCCATGCCAGACTCCATGGTAGCTGTGGGAGAAAAAGGGACCTTTCCCTTCCCCAAGGCTGTCAGATAGCTGAAGCTGATTCTAGTCACTCACAGATATAGAGTCACACGTGAGCTTCTAGTTTAAACACTGCACACACCATTGCTTTACTTTTGCTTTTCCTGTTGGGCTACAGGCTCAGGCCATGTTAGGGTGAAGCACTTAACTGACTGACTTCACACATCCAAGTTAGGAAGGCTGCAATGAACAATTGCATTGCTGTTTGCATATGTTGTTGCCATAGGTTTCATTTAGCCATGGATTTCTCCCATAATAAAATACACAGAGAAAGAGGGAGCCTGAACCTGCCACAGTGCTTTCAACTGAGCAGTTCCCATTGAAAGGAGACAAGTTCACCAGGTGCCTACATGGAAAGCCAAGCACTCTCAAAAAGCAAATCCACTCTCAGAGCACCTTTTGCTCCATGAACTACACTTCTATTTTACATTTTCATCATCTCATTAAGTTCCAATGTGTGTTGGATTAAGTTTGGTTTTCACTTGTATCTAGAAAGAGGAATAACATCATTCATCTGTAGAAGAGAGCAAAACTGAATCCAGAGTGATTTTACTTGCGTATCAGTCCTGCAGTCATGATTCTTCTTGCTTGCATTAAGCAGGATTTATTTTTTCCTTTGTGAAGAATCAGGGGTTTGACTTACGATATTGCTTAGCATGATGATGCTGATGCAGAAACCAGCTCTTATTATATCAATTTGGTAAGAGATCCAGATATAAAACAATATACCTTAGAACAGCATTTTCTCATCTTTCTCCTTTTAGTATCATATGGTGCTTTTTAAAACATCCTTTACAACTTCTTGCAAGGAAACGCATTTGTATCATTTGCCCCTTTAAAGAATAGGTTTCACAGGCAATGTAGTGAGGGTTTCATAGGAAATTGGAATTTTTTCCTCACTTTGTTGTACAAAAGGTTAAAATTTATTTCTGTTTGATCGTGCTCACCTCAAAGATGTCCCCTGCAGGCTCTGTCTGTTGGCAGTTAACATGAGTTTAAAGAATGCTCTCTAGGCCATTTTGCAGCAAGAAAGTAGTAGGTCTTACATGGAAATGCAAACAAAACCTTTAAAGCTTTTGATCTTCTTGGGGACTTGATGAAATCTCTTGAGCAAATTGAAGGATTACATGCAACAGCAAATATGTACAAGTATAACAAATTAACTGTAAATGATATAACTAATCTAAAATGGAAGTATAAGATATTACTGTCTTATGGCAGTATTCGAACTTTGTTTCACTAAAACTCAAGAATATTTTAAAAGCAATGGTAAATGACTATTGACTACAAATATTCATTCAAATGCAAAAGAGAATTGCTCTGGGGTTTCTTTCCCTTTAATCTCCTGATTTGATCTAAGCACATCCTTCTAACCTTAATGCAGAGGGGTGGGAGGGAGTGGGGGGGACAAGCTGTGAAATTCATACTGCTAATCCCCTGAGGACTTTCTAATCAGACAAGAGCCGCTAGGGAGATAGTTTTCTAAAGGTCTTTTGTTTTTCCTCATGTAAAGAACACAGAGAGCAGGTACTGCTGTGCATGGTACACTGAGACTTTTGCATGGTAAAACAATAACACTTTGAAAGGCAGCAGGTTTACCATATCTTCTCATACTAATTGTAATTCAAAAAGGTGACCTATAAATTTCCCCCTGCTTTGACCAGAGGTGGTATGGTGACCTGGTCAACCCAGGTTCAAGTGTCATTGATTGGATGATGATGGACAAGGAAGAGTCCTTTGCCAGACATGAATCTACTTGACATTTCACTCATCAAGCACCTTGAGTTTATTTTCTAAATCAGCCTTTTCTCTTCCTAGGCTTACAGTTAAGCAATAGTGGCATGCACAGGCACGTCATCATGTTTGCATCTGGTCACAGCTCTTGGGAGCAGGCACAAAGGAAGAAAAGACTATGGATAATTTCCACTTGATGTAACTTTTAAATGAATGGGGTGAGCAGCACCCAGGATTGAAACACTGAGAAACTCACATCACTAGGAACTTCAAAAGACAAGGACTGCAAAGCCTCTCTTACAGCATCATTAACTAATTTGTCATCCCTTTGAGAATGCTTCTGTTCAAAACTCTAGAAAATAATTCACAATCATGATAACAGTTTGAGAAAAAAGTCAAAGTGATCACCTTAATGAGGCCCTTTTGAAGTTAAATGTACCTCATTTCAAGATATGGAAAGTATTCTTAATATAGGCAACCATTAAACAGATAATGTGCAGAAGTCTGCATCTTTCACTACTCTTGTGTTTACAGACAAGATTACAAATTCATGTTCTCTATTGAAATCATGCAATCAAACCTTTCAAACTCGCGGTTTAATTACTACCGCTGCCTGAGATGTTTAACAGATTGCAGACATTAAGGGTCTATTTAAGATGAAGTTTTTACATCTGCCTTTCCAGTTAAACATGTACACCTTGAGTGTGGACTGAGTAAGAGTATCGTATGGGCACTGAACATAGTGTTTTGGACACACAGAAAACACCTCTCTCTAGAACAATATTGCTACTGAAATACAGTACATTCCTCCTCTCCTTCCCATGACAACAGAGGTGTAGGTTTACTAGGATAAAAGTGCTTCATTTTGATATGAATAACTGACAATCAAGAAAGGGAGTATACTACAACACTCCTCCTGCACCAGTAGCAGGGAGCATGTTGGCCTAGCCACTTCAATATAAAATATTGGCAGAATGGGTACCCTTGTGTGAACATGCCTGCTGGTGGCCCACCCCGGGGTGATGAGGTGCAAGATGGCCTGGAGGAGTCAAAAGGAACAGAGTACTTCTGCTTATCAGAAGCTGGCTCTGTCCTATCAACCAGTCTGAGCCTCACTGTGTGTAAAGCCTTTTCAGCACTGATTTGCCCTGTCAGGATGACAGGCTTATCTGAGACCTACCCATGGCTGGCTAGGACAGATATCCGGGGTCTGGTGCGCTGAGGCACCACTCCTTCCTTCACAAGTTTACCACCAGGGTTGAACTCCCATGTACTATCATTCCCAACAATGACAGCAAGTGGTTTGGCTAGCTGTCAAGGCCCCATAGTTATATAGAATTGAAGCACTGAACACAACTGGTCCAAATTAGCAAAGAAAATTTTTGTTCACTACAAAACCCAGCTTTGGTTCAGCTGAAAAAAACAACAAATTCATGCCAAGTTTGATGGCTTTTTTTCCTTTCCCAGAACCGTTAAGACATTTTATCTTTTGTTCAACAATGTTTTAATTTAGCAAGGAAAGAGAAAGTCTAAACGTCTCTCCCCTGAAACCTGGTGTCTAAATGAAACACCTTCATGATACAAAGCTGATTCTTGTTTGGCAGTTTTTATTTTGTAAGGGTTAAGGATATAACTTCACAGTGAAAACTGAAAGTGCTTTTGAGTGATGCAATATTTCCATTCAGCTTGCAGACTGTAAAATCAGTTTTCTCAGCTCTATTAATGATAATACCTGCTCTTCTGAATACAATATGATAAAAAAGATCTCGTTGAAAGAAATTAACAACTCTGATATAGGCAAGAATACAGAAAAATGGTGTTTGGTGAGTACTGCTGGGTAAGCAAAGACTGAATGTTAGGTATGGGATGATGGAAGAGCAATCCAGGAGGCAGGGGCACTGCTGATTTAATTGCATAACTCAGCAAGTGAAAGAGAGCTAGTATTAGTTTCCTGGTTATTTTTGCACTTGTCTTTGGTAAACTAACAGGAATCTGCAAAATATGGCTGGGCAGAAGTAAGCTGCAAGTCAAATACAGCATCATGCAGTGATTTGGGAGAATCAAGTCAGAATATAAGCATGTCCTTGTCAAGGACCAGCAAATGTTTTTCACAAGCACAAGCCATGAGTCCCCATCATGTGGATAACAAAAATTCCTTGCAGGACAGATGAGTTCTGTTCCACATCCTGGTGGCTGACATTTGGCTTCTCTAGCAAGGCCTGAGTGTGGCCCCTCCTCATGCAGATGCAGATATAGGATTTTTCTCCTTTACATGATTGATCATTTTCAGGAATATTTCAAGAAGTTAATATATTTGACACCTTTATCCTTCTTTCAGACTTGGATGAAATTAGTTGGGAAGCTTAGAGAAGAAGGAAGGACAGGCAGACGGGGGCCTGACCAGTAAGAAGACAGACAGAAAATGCTTTACACTTCTTTTAGCTGCTTTTCATGGACATGCTAGCAACCATCTGGGATCAGTGCACCGCACGTGACCACCAGTCACATAGAGCAATCCCATCACTTATCCTAAAAGTCACTCACTGTTCTCCCCTTGCCAATAAGTCATGTCCTCTTTCTTCAGCTTCTCTTTTTGTCACATGTTGGTATACTAAAGAATACTCCCAACCCAATCCCAAATGTAGCTTAAGCTTCCGACTGAATTCGCTACTTTAAATTGCTATAACTCTGAAAAAAATAGAGTGTCCTGGACATTGTGTTAAATATTGACCATAACAAAAATAAAAACGGCAGAGCAAACCTGGCTGAAGGCAAAGCAGGCGTTGAAAGGAACAACATCAGCCTGCATTAAGCCTGCAATAGTTTTCTTGAGACGTATTTTTATTGATACATTTAAAAGAAATTCTGGAATGTAAAGCCATAATTAGAAAATGAATAAAACCCAGAGCACAGGCCTCAAAGGTATACATCACTCCACAGACAGCTCTTTCTTTGTTCCCCTTTCTTCAAAGTCAGCTTGTAGAGTGGCATTGCAACCTGATTGCTCCTTTTTGAATTTCTGCAAGTACAGCTAATAAAAAGCCAGGAATTTCCCATCTTTGGTTATGAAAAGGAAGTTTCCAAGACTAGAGTCACTGATAAACTGAATAACCACTCTCAAAATTGCCTTATTACTTTTGTCTCCTTCCCCAGGCTTTGAGCAAAATAAAATATTTATATGCATCCCGGCAACAGCCCAATTCAAAAATATTATACAGCTAGTCCTATTGATTTCAATGCCTGTGAAATAAATGTCTACCCATGTGAGTAAAAGAGACAGAAATGAGTCCATAATATGATATTTAAAATGTGTATTTTAAATATGTATAAGAATTCTCAAGTAAGGAGCTTTTATCATTTTGTTTTAATCAGCCCTAATACATGGTCTTATCCTGATTTAAAATCTTACAGAGTGATCCTGTTCATGCTGAAGGACATCCCTGTGGGATGGCAGGAAGCAATCTTGCTTGGACTGTTTCTACATGCATTTCCACAATAAAAGCTATTACCATATCCTGGATTTGAGACGGGCTATACAGGTTTTTTCCTTTGATTTTATTCTTTAGTTTGTAGCATAAATGCAGTAAAACATTCCACTGTTGAATTTTAGAACAGGAATTGATCTCTACATAAAAAGGAATTTTTTACTGGCTGAGAAAATTAAAAAACTGAACTACAAAGGATCCCAGGGCAATTGCTAAGGACATTCTGCTTTTTTAAAAAGGCATATAAACAATAACCTTTCATAGCAAGGCTTTGTTTAAATTCATGTTGGGAAAATGTGTATGAATCCTTATGCAAAATGAAATGAAATGATTCTCAGGACTGGTTTGTCTGAGAAAGCAGCAGCTATATGAGCTTTGAAAGGGAAATTTATCTGGAGGAAAAATTATTTTTGCCAAAATGATTAAGCATTTGGGGACATGACTGTCAAAAAAGAGCTGCAAACTTTCTTAGTTAAAATCTTTATTGATTAAATTCTGGTGAAAATATTCATAGGACAAAGCCATAAACACATTTTCTGTTCCACAATGTGAAAAAAAAATTACAATATATCAAAATAACATTATGGGTAACTGTAAATCTCAGTCAAATCTGATGATACAATAAATTTCACATGTAGAAGAAAAATGAAGGTATTATGTTTATGAAACATATACTTCCTAATGTTACATTTAGGAAGCATACATTCTTTTAAAGTATTCATTCTCTGAAAGGATTCAAAAGCATTTTATAGAAATGTAAATTAGGCATAAAATTGTGAAACACATTTTTAAGGCCCTTTTTGAGCAGCTGTAGTTGTGTCATGAAACATAGGACACATGCTGTTCTTCATTAAGACTCAAAGCAGAACAAAGCATAGGACAGGAGGTGTAAAGGGAAGGAGGTATATGAAAGCTTTATCTTTGTTCTTGGTATAAAAAACCAAAGCTGATTCTTCCACCAGATTTTTGTCACTGAGCAGAGGCACAAGCTCCTCTACCCCTCCTGCAGGCCAGGGTCTTGATGTGTAGTTCACCTGCACAACAAATTTGAAGAACTCAAACAGCACTTTAATGTCACCTTTTAAGAATTACAGTCTAAATGAATTACCAGGGTTATTACAGAATGAAGTGCCATCATCTAACCTTGGGGCAACTACTGACCTGTGTAACAGTTCAGATCTGACTGTAAATTCTGGAGATGGGCCACTTTATTTGTATTTCCACTGTGAATCACATAGCTTTTATTTGACAGGAATCAATATATAAAAAATTTGTTATTCAACTGAGTTACTACTTAACATGCTATTTTTTAGCAAAATCAACAGTCTCATCAGTGTGTGGAAACACTCTGTGACTCTATCTCTTGAACACTAACACAGAATGTGATAATGAAGCGCCTGCTATTTAGATATCATTTCATGAATAGCAAAGTTAGATGGAGAAGACTACTCAGAGCTTGGCAAAAGGTTCTTATTTTTCAATTACTAGCAAGGTTTTGTTTGATTTTCAGACCTTCTGGAAAAAAAAACACACCTTCCTAAGGAAGTCAGCTAAACAGCCACCTGGTCCTCAGCTGTTCTGATGTTAACACCCACCACGGCAGAATGTGAGAGACCTAATTGTTCTTTCAGCTCAGGAAATTACTGAAGGTAGCAGGCTACCCACAATTTGAAGACATGAGAAATTAAAATACTTGAGAATTTCTGATCTTGAGGGAAATAAGACTAAGTGCCTCATTCACATTTTTATCTGATTTAGAAAAGATCTATCGAGTGACTGGGGGGAGGAATATTTATTTCAATTAAGTTTCATCTCAGCTTCATCTCAGTTTAATACTAGTGAATACAGCACAGAGAAAAGCCAATTTGTCTATATATTAACAAAGAAAAGGTTCATCTAGTCAACACTAACTACTGTAATGATCCCCTATGTGTAAAATTAGGCTCAGCAGTTTTCAAATGTGGCATTTAGAAACAATGCCATTTCTCCAAAATCAAGCTCAGCCCTCTTGTTTGACTAGAACACCAATCCTTCTCTGGCACTGACATCATCCCTGACCTAAAAGGTGTTAAAGATCTCACTCAACAGAGCACATAAATATAACCACATGGTACAAAGAAATCAAGTAACTGCAGAGAGAGGAGACTAGCAGCCTGTTTTCAAACTCTTCCTGGTCAGAAACTGCTGAAAAGCAAGTGTTGCTTAATTCTCTCCCAAAGCTGTACCTCTTCAGGGAATTTGGGGCACAGTTGGTCTTTGCCCACAGTACAACCATGTGAATGGATGTCGTGACAAATGAGAAGTGAAATGAAGTCTAGTGATATCCTAGAAGACTGACAGCAAACAGATTTGGTCAATCAGTAGAAAAAAGAGGTTGCACTGCTGCATACTATTTCAGCTCAGATTAATTACTATCAGAGATATCTTTCAAAAAAAAGAGAAATTTTGACTGAAGACTACACCAGTTTGTAACTAGTGTGTTGACCACTTATGAGGCAATTGAAGAAAAAAGTTTTAGTATGATTTGCGACACCTCAGAAACACACTTTTTGAGCCTAAACATTCTTCATGTAGAAAATATTTATGAAACAGTCATGCATGTTTGTTTCCAGTTCACTGGAGATAGTGTTCAAAACCAGCTTGTTCTAAAAATATTACCAACCTAACTGGCAAAGATCACCAGAAAGTTTGTTTATTTTGCTCAAGAGCTTAGGTATGTAAACTGAAATCACTAGGAGCACTATAAATCCCCAACACCAAGTTATTCAAAGCAGTTTCTATGTCTCCTTTCAGTATTTTTCTGTCTTTAAATTGCACCATTCTGCTCCTGCTATCCTGCAATGCCTATCTGGATTGTGCAGTCTCTGACTAGACAAGTACATCCAACAGTATATTTAAGGAGACTATGATGTACCCTGAAAGGATGTGAATTAGCAGGATAGGAGACAGCTGCCCCAACAACTACTTCACCCTCTTTTTGAGTCCATTGCAATGCCTGTTTTGACTTCACAAGCCATACTAACTTCAGCAATATGTTTTTCCTCTTCTGCAGTAAGCATTTTCTCTCCTGTTTTGTCTTCAAGTGAGGGAAAAGCTCTCAGACAAAAGATGAAGTTTGTCCTTCAGTTCCCCCCCCCAGTCATCCGTAGCAGAGCCACAAAGGTGGAGAGTTCCAGCTCTTCAGGACAGTTGTGCTGCTTGTCTGGCACCTCCAAAAGTGGGCTCTAAGAAGGCGGTATCCATATGATGCCTCCACAATATGAACCTTTTGAAGGACAAGCACTTCCTCAACTGGTCCTGCAGACATCGTTGCTTAGGCTTGATCAGGAAAGATGCAAATATTTGCAGGAGTCTTAGAAGACATTTTATTTGAGGGAGGACAGAAGTGCAGTGGTGTCCTCAAAGGAGAGGAAAGGATAGGCTTTCCTATTGCAAAGACAAACATAGGTTCTTATTTGATAAACTTTTATCTAGCTCCTATTATATACTACTGTTTTTCTTCCACCTCATGGCCTGACAGGAAGTTTGGAAGAACAAAATCTCCACAATAAAAGTGTTTCTACCTGTTGTTTCTGTTCCAAGGCTGCCATACTAGGAGTGACCCCACCAACTTACTGCTTTGGGAAAGGTGGTAGATCTACAACCAACTTCCCTCAAACTGTGCTCCCCCTGTTCTGTGTTTGCTTCTAATTGCTTTTGATTTCTCTGAAGAAACATGTTGATCATTGCAAAATTCTCAAATAAGTAAACCTTTAAGTCTTTTACTGTAATATAGTCCTTTTAATAAGAGAAACAGATTTTGTTAAAAAAATCCAAAATGTGTCTGAGGAAAGTTTTCTCTTGGCTGATTGAAATTTCTGCTAGGAAGAGTTATGTTTCTGTTTTCTCTTTTTATGCCTATCCCCACCAAACACTTATTTTCTATTGCATTGGTGGAAGATTCCTGTGATTTACACCCACTCCCAAAGGATCTGGTATTCCATCATGAATTTTATCTGAGCAAATGGCTCCTTACAAAAAATCTCTGCAAAGCTTTCATTCTAAACAAAACAAAAGGGGACTGCTCCCTCTTTTTAGTTTTTAAATCTGAAATAACTGAGCAGGTGATAGAATTAAACCTAATAACTGAAGATAATGACCTGCATTTTCATGTTCTGTGAAGAGGTGATAAGAACACAGAAAATTAGACATTGTTTAATTTCTAATAATCCTCACCCTATTCCTCTCACAGACATCCCAGTCCATAGCAAAAGCTAGACAATTTCTGTTTTCCTTTTCTCCTGTTCTCCTGTGGTTTCATCCTTGAATACTTTTGAAGCACAGAGATACTGAAGTGCTTTTTTATTTTGTTTTGGTTGGTTGGTTTTTGTTGGTTTGTTTTTGTTTTTCTTTAAAGACAAAATACCTCCTGTCATGGCACATTCTAACAGCCAAAATAAAATTTAAGGTGATATTAAGACAGAAAAAAATACTTGGCTCTGTTTATAGACAAATCTTGCTCTGAGATTTTGTCAGTACACCAGTATCTTGCTATATGCATTCTGACTAAGTGCTGTTTTAAGAAAATAAAAATTAAGAAATCATTAAAAATGTATTGTATCTGTTCAAATCAAGGCCCTAGTAATCAACTTCAGAACCCCAAGGTCACTTGGCCAGCTTGTGATTACAACAGCAACTTCAGCGCTTGGTATTGTCCTACGGCTGTGGCAGGTCAATGGAAAAATGTTCTTTAAACACCATAAGCATCTGATTGTGCAATACCTAAATCAGTGTCATTGATTATTCACAGTGCTGGACCGCTCAAAGCTGGAGAAGTAATTAGGGCTTTTTGTGTGGATTATCCACTGAGAAAAGGTCAAATAACTACAAACAGTGCCAGAAAACAGGAGTCACCAAGGACCTCAGTCTCCGTGATCAGTTAAGAAATGCTAAAGCAGGGTTTGATAATGATGTGCTTATGCCAGGTTCTACAGGATTTGATCATTCTGTCATAGAAATCCAATGAAGCATGAGTGATGGCTACTTTTTCCCTTGAAGCTTGTCTCAGGTCCCTGATGCCCATCAAGCAAGTTTGTCAGTGAAACTTGACTGAGAAGAATTTAAAAGGCAGTTTTTGTTCTAAGGGGAAATGTACATATGTATATGTATATACGTGTGTGTGTGTAAGTAAATGACCGACCAGTCATTTTAGGAACACATTTTCTAATTTAGACCAAAATAAGTGTTTTGCTCTGTATTTTGTTCTCCCTGTAGAAAAAGCCCATGTTTGCCAATGGGCAACAGATCTTTTATCAGAATACACCTCCCAACTCTCCAAATGGGAAGTCTGTACAAAGAATAGCCTTCTGCTAATGACTTTCTCCCTATTGAAATGTGAGAAGCAATAAAAGAAGTCCCTAGTTTTGTAACAGCATTTCTAGCATTTGCTGAGTTTACAGGAGTACTGCTACTTAGCAACACCTTGTAAATTTAATTGCTAAGCCAGGGTGTACAAAGCATTCCAGTTCCATATGGGAGCCATTCCTCACAGACCTCCTTCCCTGGAAGTTCCCAGTGTTATAAATCTCTTCCCTTCCTCCCTTCTCTGAATTGCACTAACACTTCAGATGATTAGGGCTGCAGCAGTGATCAACATATTCCCCTATTCATTCCTTTCCATTGATCATTTAAATGAGGGATTATTCTGTTTTCTCGTTTTAGCCCATGGATCAATTGTTTAAAACAATAGATGGAGGTTAGTTCAGAAAATTGGTGCATCGGGGTGAACACACAGACACTGCACAGGGAAAAGTTACTTTATATTACAAGCCAATGAAAGAGGATGTGCAACCAAAGGAAATAAACAAAAAAGAAATAGTGGTGGCTAACAATATGTAGATTTGGCTAAGTAAAGGCAGGATCTAATAATGCCTGTAGGGAAAACACTGGAAGGGAGAGCAGGATCGCATTACTCAGATGGAAGTTATAGGGGAGATTCACAAGCCTCTGGCTTCTGCTTCATCATGGAAGAGTATTTCAGGTGTGCAATGAAGACTCGAGGATTTTATTTTTAATGGAAATCTTATGCCACTGGAAAGAGAACTAGAAGACTGACAAACATTTGACAGGCTGAGCAGTTAGGCCATCTTGCAGAATTTGATGGATAAAGAGCTTGGAGAGATTAATAGTTCCCCTTAGGCTCATCAAACATCTGAACGTAGGCATGTAGATATTTAGTGTGGTTATAATCCTCGAACTTTTGGTTTTGGCAAAAGAAAAGAACTTGTCTTGGTAGAGACAGCATGCTTAAAGCTAACAGGGTGGTCCATTTTCTTTAAAATTCCTGCTTAAATATTGTTATCTGGAAAACCTCTGTGTCACTTGCCTCTTAGGACCCCCATTGAACTCAAATGTTAATGATGTGGAATAGACATTTCATTACTACAACTTAAGTTAGGCCCAGTGCTATCAGGTAGGACTGCAAACTAATTATTATGTTTATATAATAAATTCCACAGGGTTATTAATTTACATTTAGTGTTCTTAAATGTGTTATGGTTCTATATTTTTCACAATATTAGATATCAGGCTTGTATATTTTGCAGAGCTCTGGAACATTTTTATTTGGCTTTTGTTTTTGTCTTTTTCCATCATCTCCTTGTTTTCTACTGAGACCAAGGCAGTAGCTCAGACACAAAGCAGGAGGAGTAGTGAACAGGCAAAAAGCCACAACACACAGAGTCAGCTACAGCTTCTCTTTGCCAGTGTGATCTTCCAAACCTTTTGATAGTCTGCAGCAGAGTTTATAATTTAACCAACTGTTTGATTGGTCGATACAGTTTGACCATACTTAGAAATGCATGCTTGGGAGAAAAAAAAAAAAGACAGGAGATAAGAGGGGAGTGAAAGGCTGAAAAGTGATATTTCAAGTGAAATTCAACCCAGAGTAAAATGCTGTAGACATCATTTAAGCCTTAGAAGAAAGATTTACTGTAGAAATCATCTATTCATGAGATTTTATTTCCCACCCCAAAAGTCCCAGGAAAAGGCAATGTAGCATTCCCATTCTTGAACTTATCATAAAAGGGTACTACCATACGCTGCAGAAAGGTGCTGGCACCAATTTTGCAGGTATCCAGCTGCAGAGAGTTACAAGAGGCCAAATGGATGCAAAGCAGGGAGGGCCCTAATCCACAAGCATTTCAACAGCTCTTGAGACCCTAATTGAGACCCTAACACCCAGTGGGAGGGCGTGGGAAGGCTGAGGCAGAAGCGCTGGGCTGAGCTGCATGGAAGCTCTGCCTGCCAGGCACAGGCTGAAGGAAGAGAGAATTTCATATCCCCTGGCTGCTCTGGGCTTTGTCTGCACTGTGTTCAAATATGTCGGCAAGCAATAAATGTGGCTTAGGGCAGACTTTCCATTCAGGGCAAATTTGGAAGCTGTTCTGTTCTGCAATTAATCCTTACTGGGATTAGCAGCTTTATCACTATCTTCCATGTAACTGTGACATGGAGCTTCCACTATGGCCCTTTTATTATCTATACAAAACAAAGTGGATTTGAGTTCTGGCAATTGGCTTTATTCTGGTCAGTAAAAACAGAAGTATTGCTTATCTATGTCATCAGGCTTTTATTTTATTTCCCACTATGACTTATACAGTAAAACTTTATTGTAACATATTGCAAGTTAAGGTATATAGCTCTCCTATCAACAGCAGTATTCTGATTTGTAGTCCAATAAGCTTTCTTGCTGCAGATTTCATGTGTACAGTTGTGTTGAGGTATAATATATCACCACAGCATTTTTAAACTCAGAGCAATAATATATTCAATTAGGCTGGAAATAAAACATCTAGTTTTCCTTACAATAAATCTTTTACAAAGCCCTCTACATCACATGTTCAACAAGGAAATAATACATGTCATTCAGACTAAGGGTTATTGTACACTGCTGAGGGAAACATGAAATTCTGGAGGTTTCATCAGTCCTGTGAAATCCTGAAACATGGTAAGGGTACAAATTAGAAAAGGATGTAATATGTGACTAATGATACCTCTTGGGATATTCTTTGAGCCCATGTTTACTGTTATGATCAGTAGGCTCATTTAAGCTGTAGGAGTTGAAAAGTAATACTAAAGTCGAGTGAAAACACCTCTGAGCTCATTAGATGTGGTTGTAATTCAAACTCAGAAGGTATTTCTTTTCTTCTCTGTCATTCTTCATATTACTGAAAATATAGTGCTTGAGCTCCTAATAAAAGCATATACATGATCACGTATCTACAGTCCCTGCAAAACACGTTTACACCTCAACATCTGTAGCAGTGTCATAGCCAGAGCAGCACTTTAATTCACCCCAGATGTCTTTTTAAAGGCAATACTGTAGTAGGGCTACTGTTTGTAATATTTTCTGAGCATTGCCTTTATTACTTTTAAAGACTTTGATTTTTCAAGTGTCACAGACATTTGCAGTCAATTTTTTTTTCTTGTGAAGGGAAAAGCTGTATCATGTGTTCACATGTGAATAGAGATTTTGGTAATATTCACCCCTGGAAATGCCAACTGGTGAATATATATCTACCCCTATCAATCAGCTGTGTTATATAACAAGGATTTCATTATATGCAGTCTCTGTACAACAGAGCACACACACTCACACCTGTATTGTATCGGATATTGCTTCAACCTCTCTCAGAAAGTGGTGTGCCAGAGCTCTTTATCCACACTTCAGTCAGTTTTGCTGCCTCAGAAGTGTGCCAGATGGTCTGCAGTGTTTGGTGATGCTCACTTCACAGCCAGGACTGTGGTGAATGAGACTCCATGAGGATGGGTCCCCAAACAACTCTCCCTTTCAGATATGATGGTGTAGATGAGGGGCTCAGCAGCTGTCCCAGCACTGCTATGAGGAGTGAGACAAGCCAAACTGAACTGTAGGGATCCACAGTATTAGAGGCACTGAGAAGAGCCTAAAACCTTTCTGGAAGGGTTTTCCCAAGTCCAGAGTTCTACAGACATGCAGGTTTCCCTGGTCAAATTTAAATGTACACAAACTCTGACCCATGCTAGCCATACTTTGGAGTCTTATTCCACAGTCTATAAGGAGCATGGTCAAACTCCAGCCACTGCAGAATCAGAGAATGGTTGAGGTTGGAAGGAACCTCTGGAGATGATCTAATCCAACTCTCCTGCTCAGAGCTAGGTCAGTGAGGGCAGGTTGCTAATTGAACAGTCAACACTGCCCAGTCTAGTTCCAATTATCTTCAGAGATGGAAGGTCTGTGACCTCTCTGAACAAACTTGTTCTAGTGTTTGATCACTCTGAGCCTTCTACAGGCTGAATAATCCTCATTTTCAGCCTCTCCTGGTACATCAGATGCTCTAGTCCTTTAATCTTCTTCATGGCCCTTTGCTGAACTTGCTCCAGTGTGCCTAAGTCAATTGCTTACAGGGAAGCCCAAAACTGGACACAGCACTTCAGGTGTGGTCTCATCAGTTCTAAGAAGAGGAAAATAATCGCTTCCTTCAACCTACTGGTTATTGTCTTCCTAATGCAATCCAGAATGCTGTTAGCCTTCATTGCCACCCTGGCACATTGCTGACTCATGTTCAGCTTGGTGTCCATGAGGACCATGGGGTCCTTTAGTACAAAGCTGCTTTCTGGATGGTTGCCCCTGAGCCTGCACTGGTGCATGACATTATTCCTTCCCAGCTTCAGAACTTTGCAGTGCCCCCTGTTGAAGTGCAGGGCTTTGCACTTCCCCTCCAGCTGGACCCCTTTGTGTTTCAGTCCACCTTTATCTCCACTGATTGTGTGCTGACATTACAGCTTTTGGAAGGAAGAGGACAAGGATGTGAACCACGCAAATGCCCTGGTCCACTGCAACACCTCACCTCCTTCTTCTGAATAAAGACTGGAAGGTTAAGACTTTATCTTTGGCTGTGAAAGACATTCCCTAGAGAAGACTTGATATGTGGTCTCTGTGGAATAAGAGAGATTATTTTTCTACAGTATGCTGTTGTTGGGCTGAAAGTGTACCACACCCAGTAACTCTTCTGTGTGCAGAGGAGCTTTTGATGAAGCAAGTGGGTGCAAGGGTGTGAAAGCTGCGGAGTCTAGTGGTGTGTGGGTTCGATTTAGTTTGACATGTATTGGCAGAGGTGGACTGCTTTTAAGCAATGCTAGCTCTGACTTTGGAGCTGCTGAAATGTTGGGAGATGCTGAAATGCTGGAGATGCAACATAGAGGGACTACAGCTACTACTCCAAGGTCATCTGAGAACTCTTCCTCCCTTGGCCCCAAGTGTCAGTACCATTACACTGATACTTTGGACTACAATGGTTGAAGATGTGCAAGTACTAAATAAATGTGGTCATACTATTCTGTGCATGGTATTACAACTGAGCAACTTGAAGATCAGAATTAGCATTTTAATTTCTTGATTGTTCCTCCTCCCCAATTCAATATTACATTAAGAAAAGATCCAGCCCTGAACACCTCTTGAAGAAAAATGACACTAATGTTAATTCGCTGTCAGATAAGGAAGCCACGTGATTTCTTCCTCATACTTCCTTTCTTGTATAGTCTATTTAGCTTCTGAGTCCTCCAAAATGTACATGGGGACATTCCACAGCAATGGGAATATTCATAAGCAAGATATACATAAAATTCATCATTGTTTAAATACGAAAGCTGTAAACTCTTTGGGACAAAGAAAAAGAAAAGGTACAATATGTATTTAAAGCACATACCGTATTTTTTAAATCATTCCAACCTCATTTTCTCCCACAAAGCCCAGTTAGGCAGCTATCCAAGCACTTGCAAAAGCAGTGCACTGGACGACTTAATGAACAGTTTAAATTTTGTGGTAAAAAATTCAAATCATTCTTCACAATTCGTCTTTTAATTTGAAAAAATCAAATACATGTGAAAATGAAATTTAATTTCCCATTAAGGCATATCAAATTGAAATCTGTCTGAGTGTATAAAACAGTGACAAAAATATCATGAAAACAGCTCTTATTTTTTTCTTTTGCATTATAACACCTATCATGTAGTTATTTTTAATTTAAGGTAAGGCTCATGATTTGAATTTTACAGAATACATTTCAGTGGGGGAAAGACAGAGAAGAAACAATCAGGGAGAGGGGTTGAGCTGACAGTGCAGTTCCTTTGCAGTGACAACCACATATATTCATAAATATTTTACAAGTGCAGCTTTCAGACTAGTAAATTTAACTACCACATTAATGCAGCTTGCAAGTTTATAACCTGGACATTTGTGTGTTGTGAATGTCCAGTATTCTCTTGATGACGACAGTAAAAGGTTTGTATTTTGAAGGCCTTTCTCCTACAGAGTGCTTTCCAGCTGTAAGGCTCTTGTGTTATACAGCAGCTGTGCTTATTGTATAATACTACAATTCATCAATTATTAATTCCACTGAAAGATGTCACAAATATACTCTTTATCACATGTTCCATGCTGCCCATGAATGGGGCAGAATCTTTTCATGTCCAAGAACACCACAGAGACATCTCACGAGAGCTGCAAAAAGTTGTATGCTGTTTACATTCAGTGCATTTTGTTATTAACACTACAGAGGTTCTAAAATTAAACTGAAGAAAGTAAGTGCTGTAATCAGACCCAATTATGAGCAAAATGGTTGCAACTGACATTCAGAAATGTTATCATTATCACAAATACCACTACTCAGCACTAAGACTGCTTCCCATAGGTCAATGTTAAAATTAGTGATCATTGGGAGAGCTTAAATATGGTTAAGCAAATGGTGTGGATCCTTCCACTTATTTGGATAATGTAGGGGAACAATGACAAATGGTGTCCTAAAAGGAAGATGACATTGTTAAAGGGCAGACTAGAACTCAGAAAAACCTAGAGGGTCTGGAAATGTACGAAAAGAAAAAGCCAGATACATGGGGCTTTGTGAGGGCAAATGTCATGATCACCCTAGAGAGTAGAGGTATTTTCTACTGAATCTCTTGATCTAACTTCTGGATTCTGACATTATAATGACGGAAATCAAGGAAAGTCAAGGGGAAAGCAATATAAAGTAAGAAAGAACTTTCTTCTGGAATTTTCTAACCTGCTGTGAAATCTGCTTTGTCCTGATCATTTGCTGGAACTTATTTTAATCTTTCACAAGAATTGCAGTCCTGGCTGCAAAATCAGACTCATCCCACTAGCTGTCATGTCAAGGGAGCATTAAGCCCATGTCAGAGGAAGTGGTTTGATTCAGCTTGTTGTCCCTACAGCTTCTGCCGATGGCAGTTCTGCAGAGCTTTTGATGAAAACTAAATCTTCTCATCTCTGGCATATTCCTCATGAAAAGACAACAATAAACACTCCAAGCACAGAAATCTTTCCCAGAACAGGTACGCAGTGTGTGCATTTCCCTCTACAAGCCAAGGTGAACTTATCTCTGGGGACAAATGCTTCAAAAAAGCTGTCTGCCAATAGAACTGATGGCTGGCTCCTTGAGTGTTTTCTGCCAGAGTCCAGTCCTGTTAATATTCACCAATATGATTAATCCCGCAGTGGATAGCAAGGTGGTGCTTGTTAGGAGAAATGATACTCTGCAGTGAAATGAACTACATACTAAAAAGTTCTTCTATTTTGCCCTTTGCAGGCACACATCACAGTAGTTGGCAGCCAGTTACAACCAAAACCATTCTGGATTTGCTCCTGTAGATTACTTTGGTCTGAAGAATAAGACCCTGTGAACTGCAGACACTTCTTATTTCCATTGTTTCTAAAAAACAGGATAAAAGCAGTCACATGTTTTTTACAGTAACTCAGGAAAACTGGTTTAAAACTGATTTAATCAATTTTCCTTTATCTTGTTATTTCTGACCTGAGCAATTTTAAAGAGTTCAAGCCAAGCAAATGCAATCCATGACTGACATTATATCCATACATCTCTCTCTTTTCCTTTCTATTCCAGAAGTTCTGCTACACATCTGGATGCTACACATCCAGAGGGCTGAGCCTTGCAAGCAAGAGATGAGCCATGCGGAGAGGGTATCATGTTGAAACATGAAATTCGACTTTTCTGTGTAAGAATTCCCAAACTACTTCATTTTCTTACACTGTACTGCATGCATCTGTGCTTAATAGTTTGTCTTCTAGGTTTAAGAACAAAGTATTGTTCAACTTCTTTAGTGCCTAGTGTCTTACAAGTGCAGTGGAATAAAGATGCAAGGGGGCTTTTCTCTAGAAATTTTCCATTTACATATACGTATGTCAAATATTCCTTAAATGGGTTTAAGAAACAAAATGGCCAAAAACTAGATACCATATTCTAATGCACCTCATCATCTTACATGCCCAAAGGTTCAAAATGGAAACTTCTCAGTACTCTCAGCAAGGAAAAATTCCTTCTGTTACTTAAATGAACATGATAATAATGCATCTGTATCTTACCGTCAGCCTCCAGCTTTCAGAGCAGGTTTTATATCTCTCAAATGTTCTAGGAGGTTGCAAGAAAGGTTGTTTGTATCTATACTGGGACTTCCTTTGCCCTGTTACAACTTTTAATTTTTTCTAAAACCCCTTTGAAAACCTTTCTGGATTTGATTTATTTTTCATCCCATTCCCAGATAGATACAGGCAATAAGAAATATGCCCTCTGCTTGCTCCTTTCCAATCTTGTATGCACAGTTATTAATCTTCATAATGTTTCTTAGACAGGTCTGTGTTCCCTAATGACTCCAGGCACACCTTTGGGCATATTAGTAGGCAAAACTTCTGGTGTTTTTCAGGACAGATTTCCCAAAGTTTAGTTTATGAACTAAGTTCTTAATGTTTACTTAGGCACTCATTCAAATTTGGACCCAAGTTTTTAGAAGTAGCAAGCAGTTGCTACCATCAGCGTTGCATGAGACTTTTTTTTAAATGTATTTTCAGCACTTAAGAACCTAAATTTAGTTATAAGCCAATGTGACTGAAGTTGCCTAATTCCATCTTTAAAGTGAACCTTCGCTGTGCCAATCATTTAAGCTTAAAATGTGGACTGAATCAATGCTTAAACCCTTTTGAAAACACTACAGAAATTGCAAGGAATTTCGATCACATGCCATGTTGCCAGTCTTTAGAGTTCTAATAATTTTGTTTCAGAAAAAATGAATAAAAGGAAAATACATTTCATGTATTATAGTGTCAGCCTACCAAATGTGCATTATTACCAAAGTCACACAATTTACGACAGGAAATGACATTAAAATCCCATGTATCAGTAGGAAAAAAGTCAGTATTGTTGCTTAGTCCTATTAATTAGAATTAAGGAATGAATCAGTTAAATTTATGAATCAGTTAAATTTAACCGCTGCAAGAAGGCTTTCTTTCACTATGTTTCATTAACCATTACATATTAGACAGGTTATTAAGCAAATTAATATTTAGAAATTTTTATGATTTTCAGGCTAACTCTCTTAACTCTCATCATTGTCAACAGTGTGATGTCCTTAGTTGTAACATGGGAACAGCTTCTCCATGGACTTTATTTTAGAATTAATTAAATTTTTTACCTTCCCACTCCCAGAGGTGGAATAACACTTCCCCCATTACTTCTCAGAGTTTATCTTACTACTTAGGGGACTTGCATTGAAAAAGCTTTTCTCTTGTGAGCCAGAACACAGTCAGCTGAGCAGGTTAGGCCAAGTCAGACTATACGTCATTCAACGAAAGATACCAAAACAAATATCTAAGGTTTCCTATAAATATTTAGCTATCACTCATATATTTATTATATACCATGTTCTTTCCCTCCATCCTCAATAGTCTTCTGCCTTCTAGTTTGTAAGGGAGAGGATGTACTCATGAAGAATGCTTGTATATGGAAAAACAATGTGAGCAATTTCTTGGGATGCAGTCTTCATTGCACTTACAGAAATGCCAAGCTTCCTACTGCCTCAATACTTTTCAGTAGTTCACTTTATTAGGCCCCACCTGTGAAATGAAAAGGAATATGATTATTGAACAAAGCTTGCTTTTACTTGACAGGTTTCAAGTACCAGATCTAATTATAATGCTATAAACCGACAATTTCAAAAGACAATCTTCTGATAAATACTGTATTAAAGTCAACACATTAAACGCATTTTCTCATCATGCCAATTGGAGTGGAAACAATATTTTCCTTGCCACGGGCACATTAGAATGTGGTCAGGCAGAAGCTGTAACAAAAACAGGTAGCATTTTTATTATAATTAAAGAGAATATGTTCAGCTTCAAAAATGGAACTGGACATCAATTCCTGTGGGCAGCTACTATCCATGATGTGTTATTTAACAGCCACACAAGAATATGGTGTTCTTGCTGCTGTGCATTTGCTCACATATGTCTATGTATGTACCCAATAGTGCCTTTGCAACTTTTTGGTTTCAACCTCATTAAAAACGAGGAAATGTTTTTCAGATATTTAAATTATTTAAAAGTTCACGAAAATATGAAAATGAACAGGAGAGGAGAGTCCATAAATTCTAGACAGAGGCGGAAGTGTGAGTTCAAAAGTTGTAAGACCTAAGAGAATCCACACTGAAAACAGCAGGATCTTTCACTTACCAGACTGCTAACAAACCTTCATCAGAGCTCAACCACTAGAAAAAGACCAGTTGGTTTTAGTAGATCTGATGTTCAACTCATTTTGAAAGAAGGTAATATATTCTGTAAAAGGATAGATCAAAGGCAACTACCTGTTTACTCTCCCATACACTCACAAGACCCACTGATCTGGAGTCCCTTCCTCGGCAGCTTCTCCTGTGCCAGAGAGGGGACTGGGCTGGCGGGACCTCCCACATCCCTCAAAGCAATATTCAGTAACAGGGGTATTCCTTGCAGTGAAAGCAAATCATCATCTATCTCCACAATTTTTCTCTTTGATTTAGTAAAATGGAGAAGTAAATGTTGAGTTTGACACCATTATTTGTTTTCTTCTACAGAAAACTTACAGATGGCGCTAGCAAACTGTGTGATGAAAGTGCTGTGCCTACCAGTACACCATCCCCAGCCCTTTCAGATAAATATATAGCAGGAAATGTGACAAAAGTGTGCAGATCAGATTCTTCTCCTACAGTCCTGCTTTCAGATAAGTCATCTACTGAAGGTTTTACTTTGCTAGTGTCACAAAATAGAAAGAAAATTATATATGGAGGAGGCAAAGATTGAGAGAAAAAGGACAATCTTCTGACTAACACAGCCTTCAGATCTGTAGGTCACGGAGCCACAACATAGGAAATCAGCAAATCTTGCTGTAGCCATCTTGAGGTACAGGTGATATAGTCTGAATCTTCTCTGATGCTGATTCCAGAACCAGCTGTTATTGTTATGTTACTGAACCTTTTAAACCAAAAGTTAGTGAAGTTTTGAAGGACTACAAGTGAAACTGGGTCCTCCCGCTTAATTTCTGCTATTGAAGTGACCTGATTTTGCTGAAAAACAAGTGAAGGAACTGTCCACAGGGGTTTTCACCCCAAGGTGTACTCTGTCATGCAGAACAGTGCTGAGAAGCATTGACATATTGCATTTATTGAAGGCTGTGATACTACTCTAGTACTGCTGTATCTTTGACTCTCAACACACTCACTTCACTATTGGACTCATCCCTTGATGCACCTCTGTGAAAGAACATACACATCTGTGTAGTGTGTTGTTAATATGTAATTCACTGAGACACTTTCATTTAACTATATTACTGGCCAGCGAAGATGTATTGGGTAATTTTGGCAAAGCATCAATATCTCTTTAACCATACTGCACTCACGTGTCAATTTTTTCATTCAGAGCCATGTCCCATCAGGACAAGAATGTGAAAATTAATTCAGATGACATGCAGTTGGTATGGTGCAAATAAACAGTGTTCTGACATATCTCAAAGGCATTTGCATAACTGCAAGGCGCAGGTGTTTCCAAGAATCCCTGGCACGGCTTATGAATGACAGAGTATTTAGCTTCAGGCTTCTTGACCAAAATACATTCCAAACACTATGGCAGGAAAAGAAACATATCAGCTTATAGAATAATTTCTAAATCTTACTATATCAGACAATGATGACTTTCTGAAGAAGCTTTGGATAAAGTAGGTGGGAGAGAGAAAAATCGCACGAGAAGGCAATTGCATAAATGGATATGCCCTGGCAATCTTATACACGAGTTGTTCAAACCCTTTGGATCAAGTTTCTACAGTAAGCTGGTAATGTTTGGAGAGAGACAATTCTTTTCCAGTTGTTTGTGCCTTGAGTTATTTTTATATTGTTTTTATCTGTTCATAGCATCTGCTATTTTTAAGGCTTGTATTATTCCTCAGAATATTTTATTGGAATCTGACAAAATGATTTTTATGTAAGATATTGAAACCTGAAAAAATATCTTTTCAATATCTTGTTATGACTTGATTCCAAGCAGACAAATCTATGAATGATAAGCTTTCTTCATGTAAGTCAGTTAATCAAGTAATGGATTGGTTATTATTAATACCAAGAGTTGGCTCCATACCTAAATTCCTCAGAGATAATGAAACGATACTATTAGAATGATTGCACAGCTCTATGTATCTGCATAGCAACACTTTTTTTATCTGTAAGGAGAGCAGGAAAGTGTTAAAATTTTAAATTCCTGGCAAATCTCAGTGGAAAACATCTTTGCTCACAGTGTTTGTTCACCACATGGTGCATGCTTCAGAAGGTGCTAAATCAGCAAAACTGCTGAATCTGAAATATCGGGAACATTCATCTGCCTCTGAATTCAGTTATGCTATGTGTAAAGATCCTGAATAGAATTTGATAGTGTAACAGCAATGTGGAACTGCATATTAAACATACCTAACCTGTCATTAAAAACCTCTAATTACAGTCATCAGATCAACCCCTATGCTGCTACTTGTCATGCTATATCTATATCTCATTTTAATGGGAGAAGATAGTATTTCTGATTATGTCCCTTAATGTACAATATATGAAAGTTATGGGCCTGAACCTGTTCCCATGGAGGTCAATGACAGTTTTGCCATTGTCTTCAATTAGAGCAGGATGTCGTTTTATGACACTAGAGTTTCATTTGCATTAATTAATTTACTTAGTAGGTAATGAAAAACTTGAAAAAACAGCCCTCTGGCTCATGAGTTTGGCACTGTATTTAATACTTTCATTAGGAATAATTGCATTGATAAACTTTTAAGCAGAAATGGGTAAGATGGATCAGTGTACTGGGCAAAATCAAGCTTTCCAGCAGTTGATTGGGAAGCTCTGAAACTGCGTTCTATGAACTTAGCCTTGTTTTTTTTATTTGTCAGTGACTAAGTTTAGGATGTTGAATCTTTAATGCTTAGCAGTGTAAGATGTAAGCACAACAACTCCATACTTTATGGATGTATATGCTTTATACACCATGGAGACACTTGCTCAGAACTAGCAGCTGGTTTTCAGGTTAGCAACCTCACTGGGAAGAACAAGGATAGACGAGGGTGATGTGTTTCTTCACGACATGGCTGAAGCCAGGAGCTACTGATGTGGGAACATCCATGTAGATGTCACTGAAGGCAAACACAATCCTGTGTAAGGAGATTTACACAATGTGCTTTGATTTCTTAAATTAAATGTTATGTATCAGTCTCCTTCTAATTTTTTTAGCTTACAAGCTGCTAACAGCACCTATAATGTTGACATCGGGCTCATGCCTGGGAAAGAAAAGAAGCTGCAAAAACAGTGATGGAGGCAGTTCTGTCAAGGTAGCAGGACTGCACTGTTCCAGCTGCAGGGGATGTAGGGTAGTCCCAAAATGCACACTCTGGGACTGCAGAAATATAAGGAGCCTATACATAACACTTTTCACAGAAAGGACAGGAATTAAATAGTCTACTGGTGAGCCAGGGACAGCTGAAGGATTCTGGTGGCCTGCTGGAGGGGTGGTATGGCCCAGCAGTGGAGGTAGTTGTGCAGGATTTCTGTGACCTGGCTGGTCTCCACACGCTGCCACATACTTCCCCTCTCTGGAAGACAGAAGTCTGGCAAAGCCACTTCTCCTTCTGGGCACTGTTTCTACAGCCTGGGGGTAATAACTCCTCTTTACCTCTTAAGGTGTCTGTTTTGGTTGCGTTTGTAAGGTGCTTAGTTACACAAGTGTGAGGAGCTATAAAACATCAAGATCAATTGGAAACCTGTCAGTCAGAACTTGAAAACCCATCAGTCTCTGTATTCAGAGCTTTTTATTAAATTAAGAAGAAAAAAAGTGAGACAATATTGGCTTGGGGTCTGCTTATCCCCTTTAGCATATTGCTATGGTTGTCTTGGAATACTTTATCCAGGCACTGTACTTTATGGACATTATTGTAGAAACACTTGCTGAGAAAAGCTATTGTATTAATTGAGTATTCTCACTGTAAGTCATGTGATATTCCAAAAGACACTTTATAAATAAAGTGTATTTGCATCAGGAGTTTTTCAATGTTCTCTATTTTACAAAATAATAGTTCATACCTTAAACTAAATCCATCAAGGTGAAGTTTATCAGTTGAACACTCTAATAAAATGAAATCAAATGCAATTTCTAGTGGAGACAACAAATACTTCTTATTTGGCATGATATTTTACATATCTATGTATCATTTTAAAGCAGGTAATTGATGACGTAGAGAAAATGAGTTTGCATGGCAAGAAATGAGCCTAGGTATCTGCATTGCTTGGACCAGTCTTTTCTATGTTTCCCAGAAACAATGCTGAATTCAGACAAGAATAGCTATTTAATTTTTAATTTTATGATACTTTCCATGTTTGTTGCTGTTCGTGGCAATCAGATAAGAAAAAAAATGCTAGGAGTGCCGCAAGGAAAAACACTGTGTTAAGAACATTAAGATTAAAATTAATTTGAATTGTTTTCAAAAGAAAGATGGGGAGCTAATGCCTATGCATATGATGCAACATTTAGTTCTTCTTATTAGTTAGACAACAATCTGTCATATATACATTTTTAGGCTGATGGAAGCACTCTTCTAAAGTACTTTGATTTTTAGAAATAAAAATTACACAGCAGACTCTTTTTTAACTCTTAGCTTACCACTTTACCAATTTAGTGGCAGGCTCTGTGTGTCTCTTTGACAAATGCCACTTGTTTAGGAAGTTATTTGTCTTTATTTCAGTTGAAAGACTGTGCAGCTTAGAGGCTGTGAGCCTGTACTCTGTAGCTTATTGTAGAAATTTTATTTACATTTTACCCTGATTCTGATTCAGTTCCACTTTAAAACAAAGTGACTGCTTTATTTCCCATGCAAAGGGAAATGTAGCATTACACAGAAAAGCTTTGCAACTCTGGAAACCCATTTTTTCCCTTATTTTGATACTGCTCCTTTTACAATGTACAGATGAGGGAAATTTAAAAAGGGGGTTGCCCTGTTGCTCACAAAACACAGACAGGCACACTTAAGCAGTCTGTGCCTCAAGGCTTCTGCTAATTATTGCCAAATTTACCTCTAAGTCTCCAAAGTAACGATTTTTGCTTGATTACATAAGGACACCTGTCCATCTGTTGATTTCTCCCTAAAATCTGATCGCTATATCTGTCTTCAGATATTACATTCTTAAAAACTTCTTAAAAGCAACTGCTGGATGAAGGATGGAGAGCCAGGCTAATGACACCACTCTGGAAAAGACTGTCATCTGGGCTCAGCAGGTACCCATTCTGTCTGGCTTGTAGAGTGGTCAATGAGCAGAATTTTGCTGACAGGTCAAAAGATACAGCAATCCCTCCAAACTGGCCACAGAAAATGCTGCCCCTTTCTCAGTGATGGAGTAAGAGGCATGGTGGGGAAAAAATAGGGCAATGGCTCAGATGACGGTGAGCGCCTTATGGCACAAGGATAGAACTGATGCTACTGCAATAGGAAAAGTATATAGAATCTTCATACAGAAATGCAAGCAAAAATAGTCTTCATTAATTTCATTACCTTGGTATCATTTGTTTAAAATATGACTCAATGCATTATACCATCATTAATAATGGGCTAGAAGAACATTAAATTTAGACTAGTGGTTACATAGTTTTTCTTATTGTTTCATCTACCTTTCGAAGAATTATGAAGTTTAGCTTTTACTTCTGGGGAATGCAACAAGATGTTTTGGCATGTTTACTCATCTCAGAGTTATTAAGAATCTTCATTGTTCCAAAATATTCATTAGATATCAAAGTTACATATGGGATTCAGAAATATGATCTAATTATCCATTCTAGTCAAACAGAGCTTCCCTACATCCTTCCTAAAATCATACTTTGCTGCAGAAAGATTCATAAGGGCATCTCCATACACCTTGATGAGGAGAAACAGGGGGAGGAAAAGTCTTCAATCCGTCAGCATTAAAACATTGAAGGACAAAGGGTTAGATACAAACAGAAAAAAATGTATTTAGTATGAGTTGAAGTCTCACAACTCTTATTCAGCTGGTTGTCTCCAGATTTCACTGGCACTATTTGCATGATAAGCAGCAGAAGTCTTCTGTGACACTTGGGGAGTTATCTTTGGCTTGCTTTTGTAGATTTTCATGAGACAGTATGTCTACTGAAACCTCACACCTGTGCCAAAACTAACTTTCATGATGTTTCATTTGAATCAATCCAGCTGGAAAATCACCTCAAAACAGGATCTTAGTGAAACTCTGAAGCCTTCATCTGGTATGAGTTTTCTTAATAAAATGTTTTTAAACTGAACTTGATGAGATACAGACTATAGGGTTCTTTTTTGTCTAATAAAATATTGAATAATGCACAATCCTATGCAAAGTAATGGGTGCTCAGGTAAAAAGAAATGTGAAATGCTTATGCAAAAATGTTTCCCACAACATGTAATTCTTAGAAAACTTCATTCAAGGTTATATTTGTTATTCTATAGTTTGATAACCGAAAACACCAATATTTCTTTCCAGAGATAATTCTTTAGACATTGCTGGAAAATATGCAAGTACAAAAATGAAAAGTTATGTCCATATTTGGAATGTTGAAGAGTTCAGCATCAAAAGCAACAGTTCTGAAGGCTGAACAGGAAGCTATGACAGGGCACATAGCAAGTGATCTAGGGGACCATTCTTACTATTTTTCAGTTCAGCATCTCTCTGTGGTTGTATAGCTGGGAAAACACGAAGAGGGAAGGCAATGACTTCTTGACATGTATTTTTAAACCTGTTGGGAATTACTCAAGCTGAGGGGTTAAAACGATAGGCAACATTGAAAACAAGACAGTACTGACCTGGGAAGTACTCCATAAGTGGTAGGTTACCTTCACAAAGCAAAGTACATCAGTTTTGTACCTCAGAACATGAAATAGTGACATCAAAATCTCCAAACTGTAGAAAAAAAAGGTTGCTGTAGCAGTTTTTCAGCATATAAACTAGTGTTAAAGAAGAGTCTGACAGTCCCACTGAGTATATTTTAGTTCCAGTTGTGATTGTCAAGGCATCCTATAAATTGAAGAGCGTGTTCAGCTCATGTTTTGACAGGCTGAATCCTAAATGCAAGACCATGTTTCCACATCCTAACAAAGTACAGTCAATGCAACCAAACTGTGCAAACAATACTTGAATGCTTCAAGGTCTTTGTTTCTGTATAAGATGCCTGTTGAAAGGACAGCAAAACAGGAAGCTTTCATGAAGATGGATTCTGAATATAAGAAGAACATAAAGAATATAAAATCAGAATGCGTCGTTACACAATATTAGCTCTTTTTATGCTTCAAAGTTAATTTGTAAACTTATTCTGAAAGCAACTATTATGATGTCTTGAATCTATCTATGCCTGTGAGGAAATAAAACTTAACTTGAACAGCAGCAGCAAATCCTAAGAAAACATTAATGATGTTTTGCCAGAGGACAAAGGGTTCAGAATCTGCTTTTACACTATTAGAGGCACCACAGCATTTCTTCAGTGCAGCAACGACAGTGAAAATGCATAGAGGTGCCATGTTTAGAGCATTGTCATTCAGTAAGGTAATTTCCTGATTTTTTTAAACACAGAAGTTTTTTTGCTCATAAAGAAAGCACTTCTGTAAAGAAAGTTGGTGCTCTTTCTGTTTAACAGCTCTATGTGCATGCCAGAAATCTCTGCCAACTACTGTTCAATGTAATTAAACAATTAAAAAATATAAATATTCTGATATTTGACTAGCTGTTTTGTTTTGGATCTGTCAAAAGAAGACAGACAGCCAACAGGACAAACAGACGAGAACACAGAATGGCCTCAACAGGGCTGATGCTGCCTGAATGAAATAGTGCAGGGATCAGTGCAGGCAGCATGCACTGTAATCCAATTAATTTCCTATTAAAGGACATGTAGAGAACAAGCAGCAGCTGCACACAGGTCCTGTTTCATCCATCTCCTAGAATCTAAGTTTCAAAAGCCTGGCTGCAGAAAAGTGGAACATGTAAAGGAAAAATGCTGGATTTCCCAGAAATGCCACATTTCTTCAGGGAGGCAAGGCAGTGGTGCTGCTGCTCCTGAATGGGAAAGTTCAGTCTTCCTACAGCTGCGTTGCTGTAAGATCTCTGCAGATTCAGGTAAACTATTCCTCCTGAACTCCCTGTTTTCGTTGCTCTTCCTACACAGAAGGACAACAAACTTCTGTGTGTTCCCTATGGTGCTGCTTCCCACCCATCAAGAACCCCTGATCCATGGGCCTGATTAGGCAAAGCAGTGTGCCTGGTTTCGATGAGGCACAAGCTGTGGAATCCTCAGAACCCAGGCTGAAAGAGCACTGAAGCCAGACTTGTTTCAGGAAGGAGTCTGTTTTGAATTATGCTTCCTATTAGTGGTAGATTTAAAAATTAGGGAACTATGAGTAAATCTGGAACTTAACAAGGCTTAAAATAGGCCTGGGTCACAAATCCGGACAACTCCATGATGGGCTGGTCTTCAGTGCAACAACACAGAGGTCTTTAACAAAAAACCTAAGTAGAAAAAGCCACAGTGATTAGAGTATGGGGGGTGAAATAATAAAATTAAGTTATTTCTTCCCATCTTATGTTCTGAAACTCAGGGAAAGCTTATACAAATGGTAAACATATGGAATAAATTATCAGGAAAGTGATCTCAACAAAGACTACAACAGAGTTCAAGTACACATTTCTGGAACAGAAATGGATGAAGCCATAAAGTCAACACAAGAAAGTAGGATTACGATTAACCTGAAAAAGGGCAAGCAAATTAGACTACAAGCCACTTTCTTATTCTTTATGGCAGCTTCCCAAGATTGCACATCTGAAATGTGTGATTTAACATAAGCCCAAAGAGCCCTCCTTGCCAAGCACAGAAAAATGAATCCAACGTATTCTTGTACCAAATTAGTAGTAGGTATTTATACAAAAAAAAGAGGCAAGATCTATTTATATACACCCGGAGGCCTGTGCATATTTATTATAGTTGAATTGAAATTAGATAAGTAACATAAAAATCATTAAGCAACATTACACAGGTCAGTTAGTTCACAGCTTGAGTTTCAGCCACACTGGCTGTAAAGTCAAGCAATAAAGCTGTAATGCTTTGAAAATGCAGATGTATTTGAAATGAGCAGTTCCATGTGATTAAAAGAGATGTGAGAGGTCAGGAGAACAATATAATGTAACACCACGTCTACACTGCAGATTTCACCAAGCACAGCTACAACGAACAGAAGGACAAAGCTGTTTAATATAATCTGGTATCTGTATCTGACAGCTGTACTGTCACCTGTGCCACGAGTGTTACTATAATTACACTGGTATAAAGCTGAAATTTCATAAATGTCACTTCTTTTACTACAGTAAAAGAAAAAACCCAGTATTTCTCCTACACTGTTATGGTATACAGATGTGCTCACATCACGGCAGGTCTCATGCAAACACTTTCTGTAGCAGTAACACAGACACAGCCCAAACTGCCCAGGTCACAGAAGCACATGCTAAGAGTTTACTTTGACTACTTCTACACTAAACATATTACATCACAGATGTGCTCCAAAGGCATATGACTAGGGATTTGCGGGAGAAACATACAAAGCTGCCCTGTAAGCAAAACCTCAGCCAAGTCTGCCCTTCTGGCAGCCCAGCCGCGTCGCTGAGGAGCAGCATCTCTTCCCGCCTCTGCCTGCGCACCTGTGCTAACAGCGGTCATCCCAACAGGCCTGTTCCCACTGCCCCACTTCCCATTTCTTATTTCACTACATGCCTCGTGTGTACATGATTTTCTCAAGTTCCATGGCTTGGTTTTGCCAACTGCAACCACTGCGACACCGGCAGGGCTATGGCATAAAGTTGGGCTGCAGTTTGCTATCCCAAACCCTGACATCAGTAATGACAGAGGGTCGAAGGGGATAAGGTCAGCACCATGCTCCGGACGAAGCCTGGAAAGACATTTGGAAGAAATTAAGTCCACAAAACATCACCTTCCACCCGTCCGCTCCCCGCCCGCCCCTCTGAGCGAAGGCGGTGACGTCAGCTCTCGGCTGGGTGCACGGGACAATGGATGAGCCAATCAGAGAGCTACTTCCGGGCCGTTATCCAATAGCGAACTTCTCCTGGGCTTCGGGGCGGAGATGAGCAGAGCGCGTACACTCTGAGCGCCATCTTTGATTTTGGCGCGCGGGGCGTGCCCTCACGGTGCCCTCACGCAGAATGGCCGCCGGCCCCAGTCACGTGGGAGCCAACGCCCTCGCGGCGGGGTTCTTAACATGGGGAGGTGAAGCGCATGCGTGACATTTGGGGGCGGGGCGAGCGAGTAGAGACGAGGAGCGGCACGAAGCCCCGCCCCCGTGGCGAGAAGCCCAGCCCATGACACAAAACCACGCCCCCTCGTGCCAACCCCGCCTCCGGGGCTATAAGCCCCGCCCACACGACTCGAAGCCCCGCCCCGCGGCTCGCGGCCGGTGGGGCGTGGCCTGCG
>WEIV01006383.1:3324-31100 GCA_013390005.1 Calyptomena viridis | reverse complement strand
GGGGCCGGGGCGTGCGAGGGGAGCAGCGCTTGGAGCCGCGGCCGCGGCGGAGCGCTCCTCGCCGGCCGCTGGCCCATCGCTTGCACTGCACGGGTTCGGGCGTTCTCTCCCTACCCCCCAGCCCCGGTTCCTCTTTCCCGGTTACTTCCTCCCCCCGTGTCCGTCCCTGGGGCGCCGCAGCGCTCCGGTTCCCTTCCCCGCGGGGGGAAGGAGCGGTCCGGCCCCGCAGCCCCCGGGGGGGGTGAGGTGTTGGTGCGGACACGCGTGTGCGGTGTGTGACCGCCCAGCCCTCCGGGGGCGGCCTCTCCTCCCGGGGGGTGCCCGCGGGGCCGATACCTCGAATCGGCTGAAAAAAAGTAATGAACTTCGCTAACGAGCTGAGGAGCGAACGGGGGGGATCCTGAATTCTGGCACGTTGTCACATCAGTGACACACCTCTGACCGTGGCTGTCCACGCACTTAGGAAGTGTTGGAGCGTGGGAATGGGATGATTTCTCACCTTGAAAGGTTGTCAGCAAGTGTTGTTAGGGAATTCAGAATACGAGTGGCTGTCTTTTGCCCTCCAGACTTGTATTTAAACTTTAAGAGACTTATTTGTTTTGTTGTTCATTAAAATAAATTGCATACTTGAAGTTTGTCTTTTTCGTTATCTTTATTGAAAGTTTGCTGTGCTGAAACCGTTTTAATTTCCGTGGAACTCTCTTTTGAGAACTTCTGTTTCTGCCACAGGAACTCGTATAGCTCTGACTTAGCCATTCAAATTGCCCATGCTTTTGGAAATCTTCCTTCTCAGTTACAAGCACTCAATTACATGGCTGAGGACCTACTAGAATCTAGTGCAGCTCATCACCTTCGAAGACTGTTCTTTTTTTAACACTTTGATTGAAATGCTTGAAATGTATTGCTCTCACCACATCTTATCATCTGCCAGCTGTCTTAAGTGTTTCCTAACTGCGGTTTCTGTTATTTGCAGACCATACCATCTGTAGTAAAAGTTGCATGAAGGGCCACCTTCATGGTGGAAAAAAAAAAAGGAAAGCCTCTCATGATTTCTTATCATGAAATAGATTCTTAATCATTTAGGAAAAAAAAAATAAGGCTTTAGAGAGCCTTTCCAAACCTTGGTATTTTCTGAGGCATTACTGTATTCTGGAGCTTGTGATCATATGAAGCGCGTGTGTTTGTTTTGGTGCTTGTTTCGTCTTGAAACTTGAGTGTGTCAAGTGCTTTAAGAATTGTTTTTGGGGGGGAGGATGTGATGCAGAGGGGCGTCCAGACTGTGCTGTGTTTTCCAGTCTTTCCTTCTCCCTATCTTTCTCCAGTCTACTATGGAGAGAGACAGAAGTTTGCATTTTGAAGTGAAACTGAGAACACCTGTTTATCCTCAAGAGGGTTGTGTATATGTGCTTTCAGAGTCACTGTGATCAGCATCCTAAGTTATATACAGATATGTAGTTTTTGGACAGCATGTACAGCTTAAGCTTTTCTGGAAGAAAATGAGATGGCTTTTTTTTAGTGCTGTCTATAAAACTGGAGTTAAGACAATGAAATGATTTCCCAATGATCTTTAAATGTTTTGGAATTACTAGTAGTAACTAACACTTTTTACCTTTCAGTTCTTACTTTCAAAATTATCAAAGGGAAACAAATATAAGGATTATTATGGTTATAGAATGTTGAAATTAAATAACCTGCTTATTTTAACAAAAATATGGCATTCCTTTTTACAGTTTGTGTATGTTAGCCCCTCTCTTTTTTTTTTTTTAAGGTTGTCAGTCAAGTGCGTAAAAGTTAGAAAGTAGAGTAATCCAGGCTGTATGAGCAGTTCTTTCACTGATATGTGTAGGATCTGGTAATCTTTAATTCTGTAGTCTTCTGCTTCTTTTTGCTCAAACTATTCATGTAGTGAAGATGTATGGTAATGGAGGAGGGAAGGGAGCTCTGTCATATACTATTCATTGAGAGACTATTAAACAATACGAAGACTACAGTGAATAGATAGTTATTAACTTCTGCATGCTCTTCTTCAAGGGTGCTTCTTAATGTATTATTTTAATGGCTCACAATTATTGATTAAGCATCTCTTTGAGATGAGGGAATATTGTTTTCCCATTGGTGAAATTAGTGTAATAAACAAGATGTGATTGGGGTCGCAAAAAATAGTCAATGGCAGAACAGAATTAGAATTCAGATTCACCTGCCTCCATGCTGTGCTAGTTTCTCCAGAAAATAATGTGAGTTGGGTGCCTATATTCAGTGGCCATTATGAGTGCCAGGCACTTCTTCATATCAGGTTCTGTTGAGAACATGCAGTTCATGGCTAGTGAGAGGCAGCGTTTTTCAGCCTGTTCACATAGCAGTGAGGCCCTCAGAGGTACAAAATCTCATATATATCTTGCTTTTCTGCTCTTCCTCGTTTTCTTGGCCTTTTTGCCTACTATTTCCAGCTTCTGCAACAAGTGGAGGAGTGGTCACATGGATTTCCTTATCCCTGGTTACCCTTGATTGATGGTTGGAGTATATGCCCTGTGCTGAACAAGTAGGGGTCCTACTGGAAAACATACTAAGTGCTCCTGTAGTTAAACATGGTGATAATGGGAATAAACACAGCAGGGGATGAATTAAAGTTGCACAGGAAACTTTCTGACTTCTGAGTGCTTTACTTTGAACCTAAATAATATTATATCTTTAATGCAAAAACAAATTCTGTCACACATGCTGGCAGGGTCATTATAGTTGCATGTCAGTGGCGCTGAAATGTTCCAGGCAGAAGCACAGCTTGAGCTCAGGGCTAACTGCATTAGTTGGAAACAGGAGGAAGCTGTTTCTGTAAAGTTGAAGGGGAAAGGTCAGTGTGGCAACAGGCTTATTGCAGGGGATTATTGGGATTGCACAATCCCATCCTGTCTTTTCTGACTTGTTCAAGTGGTGGAAGGGAAACAGTGGAGACAGAAACAGAGTCCTCTGGTCAGGAGTTGAACTTCTGGTGGGAGGAGAAAGGAATTTTGTTGCTCTCTTATCATCTTCTTTACACCTGGAAGATGTCTGGTAGTGTACGTAACTTCTCCATTCCCTGCCCATATCTCTGCACCTTATAGATGATCCTTGAGATCGTGGAATTTAGTGAAGGAAGCTGAGTCCCACTCTGTTTTTAGTTCTTTTCAAAAGGTATTCCCTCTTGTGTTTATATGCTCAGGATCTTTTTGTGGGTGTTCGGAGAAGTTGAACGTTACTTTTTTTTTGTCCCCTCAACTTATTATTGGTTACCTAGATTGTAAGAGGCCTTCCTGTTTTTATTTTTCCTTACTCTTTTATGTACACTCTAAGTTTTGGCTTGTCCATGGCTGAGAAATTTGGAGGCTGCTTCTTCCCCAGAGGCATATTATTTCTTCTGTAGTTTAAATCAGACTCGTTGCTTCAGTCATCTTGACTGGAAAAAAAAATTCTTTAGTTTTTTCAGTAATAGATTTAGTTGAAGGTAAGACTTTTTTTTTTTTTTTAAGTTTTTGATGGTGTCATGATAAGTAAATATAGATATTATTTATATCTTTTCAGCTCTTCATGGAACCTGGGACTATAGTAGGAGTAGTATTGCCTTTTTTTTTTTTCAGTTTTCCTCTCACACTTGGCAGTATTTCTTGTTTGAATCTTATGTATTCATATTTAAAAGTTACAAATATATTTTGTTGTAAAATAGAATAAATTTTTCTGTAGTTCATATGGAACCTTTATATCCATCCATTTCCCTTGTTCTCTTAAACAAAACCCCCAAATGAAACAGAAACTAATGTTCTTAACCTAGAGATCATTTCTACCCAGATATTATTCAGTTTATTTAAATGCTTAGTTACATTGTCCAAATTGCCTTTTTTCAGTGTGATTCCTCTGATTTTTTTTCTTCAAATTAATGTGTTTGTCTACTTGTTTAGTTGCATCTTGGAAGTAGCATGCAGGAAAGGATAAGGCAAGAAAACTACAGGATAGTTTAATTTTGCTTACCTTTTCTTTTTGGGCACTACAGTACCCTGATATCTGGAAAATGAACTGTCCTTTTTTATCTTCCATGTCAGCTGTTCCTGAACTTGCTGCCCACATGCCTGTCATAGAAAAAGCCACCTAGGTACAGTGCAGCTCTTCTTTGTGGGCTGGCTCAAATTTAAAAGCATATTATTGTTTAAAACTTCACCCTTTTTTAAAAAAATATCATTTTCATGTTTTCAAGCCTTTAACAAATGCCAGTTCTTGCTGAAGAATCCATCTGTACAAGATAAACCAGGGTGATTATTGTAGGCATCTTTTAAGTAGACACGTTTACAGCTTTGGTAATATGTATGTGTTTCAATACTAATGGATTAAGAATAGAAACAGTGAGGTGAAAAAAAAAGGAGAGAGGAATTCCTGGTAAGAAATAACCTCCAGTGATTTGAAACATAGTTCAATTGTCTCTACCATAAATTTGGAAATAAGTGTCATGTATGGGTGATAAAAATGGCATAGGCTATTTTTTATATACTCATTATTCACTTAGTTTGTCTTTTTCAATTAACATGGAGTCTATCTTTCTCATCTGACTGGGTTTACATTTCTTTCATAATCATATGTCAACAAACCACAATAGATGCAGCATAATGTGGCATACAGTGTAAATCTTTAGGTTAGTCCTTAACATTTTTTATTACAGTTCATTTGGAATCACTTTGTAACTTGATCATGATTTGTACTGGTGGGTTTCTTTGTGATATACTTAATATGTTACAGCTTCATCGTTTCTCACCACCTTAATGAAAGAGAGGATGCTCAACTACTCAACCGATGAGATTAGATATATACAGTCCTTGATTATAATTTTTCTTTAATCTCTTAGAAGAGATGTCTTATCTATTTACTTTATTTGAAGAGTCTTTGCAGTTTGTCTCTACTTCTGCTTTCTAAATCACTAATAACACTGTTGAGCATCACCGTTTTTCTTGATACTTACTTTTTATGTGTCAACACAGCAACATAACCTTGCTTTTGGGGATTTAAGGTACAGCAGTTTCTATAGGCAGTCCTGTCCAGAACTTTGCACACTAAGAAGAATGGTCACCTTCTCGTTAGACTGAATAAATGTGGTAATTTTAGATATCTTGGGAGTTTCAGTCATTTTTATTTTACATCATGTGTTCTGTTTCTGATTAAATGTATATATATTTAAAAGGCAATTTAGCAAACTCTGGAGAGAGTTTTAAGTATAGTTGGGAAGGCAGGGGGAGAGCAGAAGCAAAATCCTTGAATATTTCTTTATTCAAGAGAACAGGCAGTGACAGATATTGGTTGATAGTTTGTCTTCATACTTGTTCCCTATTAATGAATCTCATGAAAACTTTTAAATCAAATTTATTAATTGCTTTCTAATGCCAGGCCATGTAAAGCTGAAAAATACATGGCAATCTGTTTAATGTTGGCTACCTTTGGACAGTGTGTGTAATAAATGTGCCTAGCTTGCAGCTACCTTCCAAAATTCTCTGGCCTGTGTTCCCAAATTCTCTGACTGGCAGCTGGCTTCTGGCGCTCTCAGTCCTTGAGGTGAAGGAGAGAGATGGGAAAATGCTGGTGGCTGGAGAAATGATTCTGCCGACCTGCCATTATCTTTTTGTGTGACTGGCAGTACATCTGCCAGGTTGTCCCATGCAAGTGTCCCTTGTCATATGACGGATGTGTGTCCATCCTTGAAGCAGGGACCTGCATTCTGTCCTTGGGTCGTGGAGCGGGAGCTGTGTGTGTGCCCTCCATGTGAGTGGAAACACCTCTCTCATCACCACTTTCTGCTTCTTCTCTTGTCATTTGAATGGTGTGAACTCATGTGTCCCTGATGAAGTGACTAACTTTTTGGTAACGTGATTGGACGACATTTTAGTTATCTGTTGAGAAGGGTAGAAAGACCCAGCACAGTCTTTGGGTGCCTCTATGAGAATCTGCGTGGCCCACCCTGAAAAAAATTGGGGTAGTTCTGTCCTAAGAATGTTTGTTTATTAAGTGTGACTTATAGTTGCAATATTAAACCCAGTAAACAATAAAAGTGCTGTGATTTGTTATGATTAGCACTCTTTAACACAGCACTTGCTTTGGGCTAAAAATTTACAATGTTCTTGAAAAATTGCATCTGCGTGTTTTCAGCCTTCATTAAAGAAAATAGCTCCACAGACTTTAAAACAATTAAAATCTTGCACTGTTGTCTGTTTACAATTATTGAAATAAAGAGCATCATAAACTGTTTTTAACAATGAAATGCAAAATAAATCTTAGTTTGTCTCCTTGTAAAAGGAATATGGATGAAAATAAGATTAAAATGGTGTTTTAGCCAGTTCTAGGAAGTGGCACTTCAGCTTTGGACTGTATGAGCTTGTTGAAGTAGACAGAGCAAGACTGGTCTGTCAGTTAGTAACCTGTATTGACAGAGCAATTTGTAAGTGAATTTTCTCAATCAGATCTTTCAGTTTGGTACCTTTTATTCATTTCTGCAGGCAAATAATTTCTCTGGGATATGGTGCAAACAAACTTAACATTATGAGCTTTCAGAAACAAAGCAGCTAGTATGGGCATTCAAGCTGTCAGGCAGTCAAACCCAAACTTAAGAAAAGTTAAGAGGTGTTACGTTATGAGGTGTTAAATAGGTTTCCACAGTTTATTTCTGGGAGGCTTTTTCAGTGTTTGTTTATTTTAGTGTTTTCAGTGGGAACAGCTGAATGTCTGCAATGATACTAAATAACTGCTCAGTTTGTTAGGAACAATTTATGGAAATGTGTAATTTGTTTTGTTTACTGTGGGATAACTGATTAATAAAAGTGCTTTTAAATCAGAAATCCGTTCAAAGAGGTTTTCTTTTTGGAGTTTATTTTCTATTCCTTTTTAAATTCCTCAATGGATCAGCTGCTACTGAAGCATGAAACACATCTACATTCAAGTTCTTGTGACTAGTAGTTTAATTTTCTGTATAGTATTAAACTAGCAGAGGAGAGATCACGTTGTGGATCATCCTGGAGAGGGAAGAGCAAGTAAGTGACTAGAACAGTGGTGAAAAATGGGCAAATTTTTCTGCTTCTGTTTGAAGTTCACTGTATGAAACTTTGATCTGTCATACTGAAGTCCTGAGTTCTGTTCTCATACCAAGATAAATCACTTTGTAGAATGTCAGAGAATTTACAAGAACATTCCCTTATGTTAAGCCAGTGATATAAAGCTTTCTCTAACAGCAGGGACTGCTCTTTCTGTATTCTTCCACAGTGTGGAAGTACAGGTGGTGAAGAGATGATCAAAACAGATAACTTGTGGCTTCTTGTCCGGAGGAGCCTAGAATGTTACTCATCTTGTGCACCTGGCGAATCTTGAATGGACTTACAATGCTATATCAGAACGTGGCTTGAGCAAGATACGTAACATACTGTGCAGTTGTGAGTAGATAAGAAAAATCTATGAAACTGTAAAGTGTAATTTTCAGGTAAACTGATTATTTAGCATCCTGTTGAAGATCATGTGCGTGTCAGGTCTACATATTTTGGGGTTCTGATGAATCAGGCCATACAGTTTCTCTGGACATATGGAAGTACTAGTGATGAGTACATGATGAGTATGGTGCATGGTTCTTGTGGATACCTAAGCTCAGAGAACTTGTTTTGGAAGAGGGAAGCCATCCCAGTGGTGTCTTCTCTGTAACTGCTGCTATTTAGAAACAACAAACTTGTCAGGATCTTGTGCATGCTTGCTTTCTTTCTGTCACTCTCCTTTGCCTGTCTCCTTCAACTCTACTTATGCAGAAAATAAATGAAGCATCTGCTTCTGTGCTGTCTCTCCACGGTTGAAAAGTCTTGATTATTTCTGGTTTAGAAGTCCAAGGTTTTCTGGAAAAGAACAAATTCTGTCAGCAATGTGGTTAGTCCTCAAATTTTTGTATCTACAGTGTATTTTAAGCCAGAAGTGGTAGTTCTTGCTTATGGTAATCGGCTTGGTTTTTTTTTCTTTACATACTCCTTAATTGTGTTATCTGAATGTTTGTATTTGAATAAAGATTTGACAGTGAAAACCTGAGATTCTGAGATAGCAGAATTCTCACTCGAGTTTTGAGCTTTTCCAAGAAGTAAACAACCCCACTGAGTTTAATGAAGACTTCTGAATCCAAGTATTTGAAAGTTACGGTGCAAGTATTGCTTGCTATTTATAGACATGACTAATTCCTCTAAATTTTTGCATATTGCTGCCTGGGTAGAACTTTGAAGCTGTTATCTAATTTTTGAAGTAATATGTAAGAATATGAAGGAACAAATATTTAAGCAGGCTGTCACTCTTGGAGTGAAAGGCTGGTCTACACTGGAAATCCTGTTAGGTTTCATTGAGAGAAAAACTGTTGATGGTTTTGATTTTTGCTCTCAGTACTAAAAATATTGAGTTTTTTGACCTACGTTTTGTAGTTGGTCAACTACAACGTCTTTGGATTCTGTGAGTCCTGATCTGCCAGCTTGATTGGCAATTCCAGTCATTGAAAGTTATGAAGATGTGTACTTTTTCTATGGGTTAGGACAAAATCTTTCTAGGCGTGGCTTGGTGTGTGGCAGAGAGGCTGTTGGGGGTGTGTCTGGTGGATTCATTAGTAGTAGTTAAGTGCCTTTCCTTCTGTACTTTCAAAGAAGGAATGTCATAGAACTGAGTGAGGGTCCTCCCCCATTTGGGACTGCTTTGGAAGATGTGATGGGGAAGATTCTCTGTTTTGTGGGGAGTGGGAACAGTATCATTCTTCAAAACCCTAAAATACTTTAAAAATTAATGTTTTTGCCATGCTTTGTGAAGACAGGAATGTAAACATCTAAATAATAATCTAGTAAATTATTTATAAAAAACCAACAACTTTGCAATAGCTACGCTAGTGTTCTCAAAGAGTGTTTTTTTTTCTTGAAAAAAACCCCCCTGTAATATAAAGCCTGTAATATAAAGTGTTGTATGTTTCTGTTTTATGAAGAAAAAAGCAGGCGATTAAGTTTTGCATTTAGGAAATATTCAGTAAATATTCATGTAAACTTTTGCATGCAAACATTTGAGTATTTAGTTGGCTGTTTGATATTTCTGTATGAAAATGAAATGTCTCATCTGATTGGAAAAGGTAGAGGATTAAAATAGTACTATTCATATATATTTGCACCTACATGGAGTGAGCCAAAGTGTATATATGTGTGTGTGTGTCTGGAGGGTGGGCAGGCACTGTGTGAGGGTGTTTTGTTATGTACATATACTTTCTCTTATTCAATGAGCAGTTATTATCTGTACAGGTGAGACATATGAGTTCACAAGCAGGACTTTTTGGTTTATTTATACTTTTCTGTTTTCAGGATAATTGTATGTTGATTGGTACCTGTAAGAAACTTTTACAGTTGGCTTTTGCCATTGTTTTTGTTAATGAAGAAAACATACTGCTGGGGGAATTACACTCCCCCAATTCCAATATCCTGTGGAATGGATATTTGCTATATTAAAAGAACCACGGTAACTTTTATGGAATGCTTTGTTTCTACACGACTGTATAAATGTATCATCTTTATAAGAATTTAAAATTACAGTGCAGGTTGGACTCTTAGTTTGTGATTCTACAAGTGCGAGTGTGCTTAATTTCAAGTACACTGTTGAGCTTGACTCTTTTGGTATGGTTATTGTGCCTGCCTAATTGTTCTCTGAATTAATGCTTGGGATATGAATCTTTTGTCAATCAGGGAGTTCAGAGGCAATGCGAGAACACTTGAAAATACTGTAGCCAGTAAGTGACCTTTATTAGAAGCTGGGTAAGTGTTACTGCTGAAATAATAAATTACTCAACCATCTTTAGAACTTGAACTTCTGAAATAACGTGGCAGTAATACATGAGTAAAGGCTATATCCATGTTTTACCTTTATCTCTTACTTTAGGTGATGGAAAGTAATTGTTATAGTACTGCAATTTATTAGGACTTATGTAGCATAATTAAGTGAGCAAGAATCAAATGTCACCATAGGATTTGCTGTGCTAAGCATAAGTAGATAGAGAACAAATGTATCCCATTTAGCCTTTAAAATGTCCGTTAACTATGCTGTGCATAGGCCTGAAAATAACTTAGTTTTTTCACAGTAATATCAGGACGAGCTCTTTACAGCACTATTTTATGTTTTTTTTGAGGTGTATTTATTTTTCTTCTTTATTTAGATATTGAAACATTTATTTCCCAAATACTAAAAAGAGAAAGTCTATCCAAGAAAGCAAAAGAAAGAAGGGAACTTCTTCTTAAGAAGATAAAGGATGTTAAAGCAAGGTAAGTAACTTTATGGTTTTAGTATGTTATAGAGTCACTTACTGATAACTTAAGGGTTTTTTTACAATCTTTTAATAAACATTAACAATATTAACAATTAAAAAATCTGTCTAGGTCCTGATTTTGTCAAATAATCCTCTTGAAACTGCTACAGTTTAGTAAGAAATGGGATCAGGATGATTTGTCCTGTTTGAATTGCTTAATATTATGAACCCTGATTGCAAACCAGTAGAATAGAGCTTGCCTTCACCACTGCTTTGGTAATATACATTAAAATATGAGAAATACACTGCCTTGAGGATGTGAATGAGCTTCCTATCACCATACTCAGTTGCTGTAAATCAGCATAATTCAGTGCTGACTATATATTTTGCTTAGTTCTGTAACAGAAAATTGAAACATAACTGAAAACTATAGAAGAGAAGTTTGTTTCAGCAGTGTTAAAATGGTGAAGTACAATAACAGACAAAGCAGAGAGCTGTAGGTGCTTTTGCTTGTTCTAATATCAAGGGTGATTTGAGACCATTTTATGGTGTTTTAATTTCAGTCAGCAATTCAGTAAAGAGATTTAGCTACAGTTTCATTTGTGCTACAGAATTTTATTTGAAAAACCTCTTTTCTCACAACTCTAATCGACTAGGAGATAGTTTAGTACTTGCTGTTCTTTCCACATTGTAATTCGCAAAGTGTTTTTCTACTGATCACTCCTGAGCGATATCCCCTAATTGTTCCTTTGATGACGTGCTTCTGCCGCTGTGGCAACTTGCTTACAATTTCAAAGACAGCACAATCATCTGGTGAGGGCATCATTCTTTGTATGGCCCTTAAGGTAGGGAGACATGAAGTGTATCCCAAAATCACACAAACAGGGTTTGTGTGCCTTTTATTCAGGTTGTAAATGCTTAGGGAACTAGTTGGCTCCTTTTCTCTTTCCAGGAACCAGGATTTATTTGTTTCTTTTTTTCCCTGGGCTTTCCTTTTTGGATTATTGGGTTAACTGGGACTTTACAGATGACTTGCGAATACAACACTACTGGTTTTTTTCTTCAGTCTCAGGATTGAACTGGTTTTTTGGATGATGAAATATCAAAGGGATAGAACCTGCAGTTATGAGCACAGTTGATTCTGAATTCTTTGCTTTTCATTTGTGTGACACCATGATTTCACATCTTATTTTAATTTCTAATTCCTTCCTCATCTCCTGTAATATTATTCACTGTTAAAAAGTGTTCTGGTTTTTCATGCATGCTACAAATTACATGCACATTGTAGTTATCTTTGATTTTCAAATCCTACATGTTGGGCTGTGTCTAATAGTAGTATTACTGCCACATGCTACATCAGATTTCTTAGATCTGGCCTTTTATTTCTCTCATTTCTGAAGTTTCTTATCCCTAGACTCTTCCTTTCTCTTCTGCTCATTACTTGCAAGCATCTTCTTATTGACTAATGTGATACATGCACTACTGCTTATTGTCCATATAGATGCTCTTGGCAGCTACATTTTATTTGTCAGTTAGTTCTGGTGAAATCCTCCTCTTTTCACATAAACTGTAGCCCATGAATGCTTCTTGAATGCCTTTTTACATAACTCTGTCCTGATTATTTATCTGTGTTATCAAACTCTATCTTATGATTATTTTTGTTTCTGAAATACTAAGTTTTAGCTCTGAAGAAACAGTGTATTTTCAGTCTGGGATGGTAGATTTTTTTTGAGGCTATAAATAAGTTTATATCTCCTTTGAAAAGCATTTTTTATTTAGGCATGCATTAACTTTTAAATTTCTGGCTAATTATTAATACACTTTCATTCGGGTTTCTGGAAATTTACTGCAGCTAAAACTGCTATTTGTGATTTTTTTTCCCTTCTAACTCATATTTTAAAACATACTTAGTGGCCTCTACTTGTGCATGAAAATTTTTGAGATATGTTCACATTTAGAAGGTTTACTAAAATTGAAGGTGTTTATACCTTAAGATATCTAGGTAGATGTATGTTCCTAGAAAAAGCTGCTATGTCTAGGTTTGGTTTTGTTCAAATCTTCTTTAAAGTGACTGGGGATTTTCTCAACTGCAAGGGGAAAACACAAACTGAGTAAATAAGTGAAAGATAAAGACTTCAGAATTTAAAGGTAAACTTGCAGCGCTAAGTTTCAGCTGTGAAACTTGTTGACAACTAGTTGTTTCTCTGTGCCGTGTCCTGGCATACCGTGGGTTTGGAAGTGTGCATTGCTTTATGATGTTTCTTCTTCTCTCTACAGTTACTCTCAGGAGTTCCAGGAGAAAGGTAAGCCCGGCGCCCTTTCCCGCTCCCGGTGCCTCCCCGGCGCGGCGTTTCCCCGCGGCTGGCGCCCCCTGCTGCGGGAGCCGCGGAACAGCTGGGTCCGCTCCCGTCCTTTAGCACATCGCAGAGCTCTTGCTGATGAAAAGATTAGTTTAGAAATATAGTTCAGGATTTCATACGTAATGGAGCTTGTTATGGAGCTTATTTATGATAAATTTAATGTAGATGGAGCTTTATTAGCAGTAGCGTAGCCTTGCGAAAGGACACGTGATGCAGGGTTTTCTTTTTTTTTTTTCCCCAGAGGAAGTGTATGCAAAGTAGCCTGCTTAGGAGATAAAGTTTTAACAGGGATGACTTATTTCAGCCTTTTTTCCTTAACGTTGCAAAAGACTTCAATTTCATAGTGATGTTTCTTTAACCTTTTAATAAGATCATCTAGTGGCAATATGATATTGGCTTTCGATCCACACTGAATGAATGTTTTCGTAGTGCAGCGGGAGCTCAGACCTTTAGCTGGAGAGATGATTTAGTGTGCAAGTAATGAAAACTGAAGTGTGGGTTATCTATTGTCTTCTAGTGGAGTTAAAACAAAGCTGCAGAGTTCAGTTTAGAGAAGACTGAAGGGTTTGTTGCTACAGTGTTCTGTTCTGTAACTAAACCTGGAAGGGCTCTTATTTCCATGATGCTAATTCTTGAGGTCATGACCTATAGCCTGTCGATGCTGGTATGAGGGTCACAGTGTGAGGTCAAAAAAGCCTATGCAAAGCTTCAGTTTTTTTGCAGCAATTGAAGAACTGTCTGTTTCTGGACAAGGAGGTTCAAATGTGTAGGCTACAGTGTGCCTCTTGATAAAGTGAAAATATGTAAGTTGTATTAGGCAAGTAATGTTATAACAAGGCACAACAAGCTCATACATTTCTTATGCCTGTTTAAATCAAGTTATGCAGCCTTAACAGTTCAGCTGAAAGGGAAAATGCAACTTGAAACTTCCCAAGATTGCCAAGATTTTGTAAGCTCAAACTGCGTGATTATTTAAAAATGGCATTAAAATAATTTGCTGATTTTTTTATGTTGTACCACAGCCCCCTTACAAAGGATAAAATGTATTTTCCCTTCTTTCCTCATTGTCCAACAGAACTAAGTGTGGGAGAGTAAAATCTTGTTTTATTTAGATAACTACTAACATGAAATTAAGTGAGATAGTTGTTTCACTGCAAATGCATCTGACTTTGGGAGAGCATGTTTTTGAAGATTTAATAACTTTCTGAGACTCTGACTCTAATGAGCATGAGAGTTGTCTACAAAGAGTAGAGTTTATGTTTACTGGTTTGCTTTATTTAAAGAAAATTCTGGTCTATTTACTTTCTTCAGAATTTCAGAATCAGATTCAGAATTTCTTTTCCAATGCACCAAATTATTAGTAAAAATGGGATTTCATTATCTCCAGCAAAATGGATGATTTATATAGTCTGTAATAGTTACTGTATAACTTGCTCTGATTTCTATGAAATTTGTTTTCAGTCTTTTTCTTAGAGTATATATGATTCTTAAGAAGGATGTATTGCCTTTTTTTTATTCTCATGGTGCGTCTCTGGTTCAGACAATAGAGCTATGTACAGATAGTGAAGCTTGCAAGTGCTGACACTTGAGTTCTCTTTCAGTATTTGTCAGTAAAATGAAAGTTATGCCATTGTTTTCTGCAAGCAGGGATAAATTTCTCCAAATTCATGTGCATTTGCATGCATGAATATAAAAAAAAATATGAGAAATGGGAGCCTGCACTTACTTGCCAAATATTTGAGGGAATGCCATTCAGTGGTATGAGCTCTTGGTATAATTTCCAGAGTTCAAGAAATGTGTGCTAAACTTTATTTGGTTGTGTCATTCTTACTTTAGGCCTGTACAAATTAGGCGTGACTTGTGTAGGTGTAGAACAAAGGACCCACATGGAGGTAAGCAGTCAGATTCTTGGCCAGCTCCTGGTGTAACAAAGCAGCAGCAGCTGAGTGAGGTCAACCTTTGTGCCCATTCATACTGCTGTGCACACCTAGACATTTGAAAAATGGAAAATTTGGAAAGGATGGAAAACTGAGAAGGCAGTGATGGTCAGTTCCAACCCCCTCCAGAGAAAGAAGAAATATCCTGAAATGTAAGGTGAAAAAAGAGAATATCTTTTAGGGGGAAAAGGAGAGGTAGAAACAGATTTGTGGAAACTGTGCTGAAACAAACTAGGAAGAGTAAAAACTATTGTGTATATTTCAGCTACATATTTGCTGTTCTTGGTTTTGTGGTACCAGTTACTCCATTTTAAAAATGCAAATAAAATAACCTTCGTTGTAGCTGAAAGGAAAGTTGAAGAGTGTTTCATACTATGTGCCATATTATCATGGTATAGTAATTACCATACTGCATCATCTGTTTTCAAGAATCTTCTGAGTTGTGATCTGTCATCCTTCCAGAGGCATCCAGAAGAATCTGGAAGGCTGAAAGAAGGGGACTAACACTTTCAAAATTCATATATTTCCTTTATGACATAATAATGGCTCCTTCAGCTTGTGAGTTATTCCACGAGTACGTGTTGTGGGCATACTTGTCACTCTCTTTTGTAACAGAATGTTTTTTTAGTTCCACTGGCTTTGCATGTAGTGATTAGTCATTTTGACCAAGCTGTTGTATGTTAACTCTTGTTTTATGGGCTTTGGCCAATAGCACACGGAATTTTGCCTTCCATACAGATAAAGCAAGGAGATTTAACATGTAATAATAATAGAAGAGGATGTGTACAAGTAGAACCAGGCTCCTTAAAACCAAAATAATCCATGTATATATCTCTCAGAAAGTGAATACATCTTTGCAACCATATTGTTATTCTGAGGACTTTCTTGCATCCTCCTAAAAATAAGCCTTCTGATGTTGTCAGGTCAGTAAATATGCTGGCAAAATCATCTTTTGTCTATAGATTGAAAAAAAATGAAGCATTTTAGGAGAAATGGGTACTTATGGAAATGAAAGACACAAAATTAATTGTATGGGAAAATACTGAAATCTCATGTGTTATCTGTTTTTTCACTGTGATTTTTAAAGCGCAGTGTATTGTTGATTTATGGACAAAGAACATCCATGTTGTCCTTATGACCATAAATGTACAATTATATTGATATCCAAATCACTAATCTTTACTCAAATTTTATTTTTATTAAGTTATTAAATGTTTATTATACCTATTTATTCTTAAATTGAGGAACTCTGTAAAAATATCTTTTTCCTCTTAGACACTACTGCCTTTTTTCTTCTAATTTGCTGTTTAGTTTTTTTTAATTTGCAGTTTAATTTTTTTTTCTTTTAATAAGCAGTTTAGGCAAAACTAAAAAGCTGTAGTCACACCTAGTGACCTCTTCTAGATCTTAGAATTGGGAAGGAACTTGAAAACTAAGATTATTTTTACACAAATGAGATTAATTTTTTTATAAGACTAATATTCCACTAAGGATATAAAAGTTTGGACATTGTCAAAGATTCTGACTTAATACAGTTTTTACGTTTCTCTGTTTTGAGATTAATGGAATCAATATTGTGATTGCCAAACTGTTTAGAAGAACCTTGTTTTCAGCTTATGCTAAAAATAGTGCTAGAGTTGGCAGAAACACTCTAAGCTCTGGAAACTATATTTGTGTTTGAAGTTCACTTACTATCTGCTCATTGCATTTATTTTACTAACATATATATTTTTAATCAATCTTCACAAAATATTTTGGCTCAGTGTTGAAAGTGAGACACCAGAAGTACTAGCCAAATAGAGTCATAATATGGGAATTTGCAGAACAAGTTCCCCATAAAGCACTCAGTGCTATATCTGATCTGCAGCACTATTTATGCAGAAAAGTATGATACGACATTTTCTAACTAGAACTTTTCATTGATAAAAACTGATGAAGGTCCACTTCTTTTCATTTCCCTGTAGTACAATAGCAGATGAATCTGTGTCTCTGGAGCATCAGTGTTATTCTTTATGTAATTATTGGGAACACCTGTAGGAAACCTTTAAATGAATCAGAGATTCAGATGCCTCTGGCTCTTGGCAGAGCAGGGAGTGTCCAGAGCCTGACACATCTGCTTTCTGGAAATACTGGCTTTATATTTTATGTGGGTTTTTTTTTTCTTTTCTGTTTTGTGTGGAGGTGATATTTCCTTTTTTTTTCTTCCTTTTTTTTTGCTTCTGTACACTCTTTTTCAAGAAATGGCAGCAAGTAGGAGTATTTTGGACTTGAGGAAGGGAGGAAGTATCTTGTGGTCACCAGAGCTGTATGTGGATACGAGTTCTGTATTTTAACACACTCGAATGTTTGGTCAGGGGCATAAATACATCATTAGTATTTAACCATAAATGGGAAAGATATGGCTTAGTTGTTACCCAGTTCTCTGAGGACCATCGTGATGTATTTATGGAGAGAACATCAAATGCATTAAAAGTGTGCCAAATACTGGAAGTCTGGAAGGTTTCACTGTAGGTGGGTCACTGTGTTGTCCCTTTCAGCTGAATGCAGCTGTTATCTGTGAAGTGTCCATGCCAAGTGCAATTTCAAGTGACACAAGATACATCCACCTGTGCAGCACAGAATGGTCTTGTCCTGATATGCATCATAAGAATGAGAGACAGCTCAGCAAGTGAAAGTTGCATCCTTTTGTTGCTTAAAGCATATTCGCTTGCAAACGTAATGCTGTTTAAGTATTGTTCAAGAAGCAGCTGCTAAAGAGTTTCTACTTGACCTTTACAAAACAAGCCATTAAAAACCATCATGTTAATAAGGGACTCTGGAGGGCTCTTCAAGAATGAGTTTGTTAGAGCAGATTACATGGCAAAGCATGCATTGAGAAAGTGGCTGCCAGAAGAATCCAGTCTTGCAAGGTGTCTGCTGGCTTGGGTCACAGCAGCGTCTTAAAAATATAAGCTACTGCTCCTAAGGGGCTAAAGTTTATCTGTGCCAGCTTGAAAGCAGCTTTGTCTACTTTTTTTTTTTTTTAAAAAAACTGTGTAGTGAGAACCTTGTTTGATCTGCTTGATGATCCAGTCCTTTGTTTGGTGGGTTCTTACTGCAGCAGAGATTGGACATGAGGAAGTGATTTCAACCTGCTGTGACTTGGGACCTTCCAAAATGGCAAGAAGCAGGGTGTTTTGACCTATATGTCTTTTTATTTTTGTGAGTTCTTTTATTTCTCTTATAGTTGAGCAATTTTAATGCATCATTCTGTCTAGATGTTTTAGAAATAAATTGAAAGTGTTTAGTTATCTGAAAATGTGAGGTAGCAAGTCTCTTTCAGAGGCACTGGCTTAAACACCTTGCTTGCTCTTTTTTAGATTAAGTGGTGGAAGCACTATCTTTAAGGCTTATGAGTTCATGCTTACTATAATTTCACTATTGCACAAGAAAATGCATTCTTGGAGGGGAAAAAAGGTCTGGAATTTTTTTTAAGCTGGATTCTTATAATGTAATATGGTCCTATTCATTATATTCAACTTGTACCAACTAAATTTTTTGAAAGTCTTCAGAACTGGGAATAGGGACTGAAGTACAGCCTTTTTTACAATGAGGAGAGTTTGTTTTATGCTCCATTCCTAATGTGGTACACTTACCCTGTGGTATCCATTATTTCCTAAATCAATAAATAAGCTGTAATGGAAAAGGTAGCATTTAATAAGGAGCGACATTATATGCCTTTTTTTTTATGAACAGTGTAATATATTGATTCTGCTAGCAGACCTGTAAGAGGCTAGTTTAAATTGCAGAAACTGGGGAATAGGGTCATATATGTATTTTTGTTATTGTTGTGACTGTTAAATATCTACCATTAATTAATCCTTTTTGCCCCCCAACTTCCAGATAAATCATATGGTATTCTGAGGAAACAAGAAACTATATTAATGAGCATCAATTCCATAATTATCCTTGTGACTACATAACAGGGACACATTCATGTCATTTCTTTGTGCAATAACTTTGGCAAAGAAGTATTTTTAAACTGGTCATTAATTTTATGACCACAGAAATGAGATGCAAAATTTATGCTGTTGTCATTGGCGCAGGTTCAAGGCACTACTGACATTGTGTGTGATTGGAATGGAATGGCTGTCAACTAATGAGTCTGTAGACATTTGGTTTGAGCATGCTTTGCTTTTAGATGTCTGATTAGGCAGCAGTGCTTTCAATTATGCCTGCAAATTGTATTGGATACATTTACCTGATGCCCATTGTTGCTTTGTAGTTCAGTTTTCTATTACGTAAGTAGAAGTTGAATGCTTTTCTTTAATTTATTGATGCTTTTTGGGTGTATTTTTAGATACTTGGCACCTGAAGAGAGTAGTGCTTCATGCTGCTCAACACTGACTTCTATGACTGTTCAAGGAATAACACATGGAGCTTCAAATGCAATTCTATCAGCTCTTACTCCATAAGTGAAGTTTAAACTGCAGTGCAACATGTTGATGGAGGAGGATGTAAAGTGGAGAAAAGGCAGAGGTTATTCTGAGTGGGAATGTAGGAGATTGCGTAGAATCAACAAGAAGCCTTTCTGTGAACTGTCAGGAGCAATATCTTTATATATTAATAGCATACACTCCTAAGATGTCATTTAACCCTTACAGAATTGGAGGCAAAACTCTAAGGATGATACCAGAAAGTAGTAATTCTTTTACGTAAGCACATAAACGCACTGTGAAATGTTGCCTGTTAAAGCTCCAGAGCACAGAGTCAGTTCTCCTATTGAAATGCCTGCAATTCTTCTGTACAAATGAGGTGATTTAAGGATTGCATTTTTCAGAGTATAATACAAAATTACACATACTTTTATTTACTCTAAAATAAAAAATGGAAGATTTTTTGTTTAATCTAGTCCTGCACAACTGCAGGTTGCTTGTACCTCTAGTGTCTATCACCTATGCTTCACATTTTCCACTTGAAGTAGGGGTACCTAAATGTAGTATTGTATGACATAGGATTTATATATTCGTTTTGATTTTCTTTCTCAGTGAGGGCTTTTTTTCATGGAAGTCTTCAAGCCTTATTTGCGACTTAACACCTAGAGAATGCTTTGAAGACTATAAGGCACTGAGTGTGTAATTTCTTCATAATACCTCAACATTTTTCAGTTGTTTTTTTTTTAAAAGCCGTTTGAATTTGGATATTGTAGATACAGAAAGATACTTGTTTCATTACATATCTACCTTGTGTTGCTATGTGTCATGGTTTAAACCCAGGTTGCAACTAAGCCCCACGTAGGCACTTGGTCATTCATCCTGGCCAGGATAGGGGAGATAATTGAAAGGATGAAAGTGGGAAAACTCATGGGTTGATATAAAGTTGAATAGGTAAAGCAAAAACTGCACATGCAAGCAAAGCATAATAAGGAATTCATTCATCACTTCCCATGGGTAGACAGGTGTTCTCTAGGAAAGCAGGACTCCATCATGCATAACAGTGACTTGGAGAGACAAAAGTCATCACTCCGAACATCCTCCCATTTCTTCCTTTTCCCCCAGCTTTATATGCTGAGCACGACATCCTATGGTATGGGATATTTCCTTGGTTAGCTGGGGTCAGCTGTCCTGGATGTGTCCCCTTCCTCTTCTTGTGCACCCCCAGCTGTCTTGCTGGTGGGATGATGTGAAAAGAAGAGGTCTTTACTCTGTAAGGACTGCTCAGCAGTAACTAAAACATGCCTGTGTTATCAACACTGTTTCCTGCATGAATCCAAAACACAGCCCAATACCGGTGCTACTATGAAAACGCCCAAACAAGCACAATCTGGAATAGGTACATAGTGTGGCCTAAATACATATGCATGTCTTAGAAAGTCCCTTGTTCCTAGATCATCTGGCTTTTATAAAAGTAAAGCAGAAATGTTTACTGAATTTGAAATCCTGGAAAGTGGTAGTATGGTGACTTAATGGAAGAGCAAGGTAACAGTGCAGCTATGCAAACTTACATAAGAGGTTATGTATTGCTGAGAGGGGCAGAATTCTCTGGAGATGTTCTTTCTACACATATACTCACCTATTTGTCATCCTCAAGTGCTATTCATTCAAATTTACTAAGGTTTACCATTCAGCCCATGAATTTTGAGTGCTGGAGTGTGGTGTTTGTGGAAATATTTTCTTTTGGAAATACAGCCTAATACTTTATGCTGGCACCTTCATGAAGGTTAAGTGATAGTATATTTATGCATACCTGATTAGAGGACATTTTTGATGAACAGCCAGGGCTTACATATACACATGTAGTCTATGCATTCTAGTAGTAGTAAAAGTTTAGGACAGGAAAAGAGCAGAACAACTTTTGCTATTGTATAGGTTGTAAATATCATGTCTACTCTTTTTGTATGGAGTCTTCCATCTAATAAAGATATATATAGGCAGAGAGAGACAGGCAACTGGTCTCTGGCATCTAAGTGTGAAAAGTGATCATGCTGGCTGTAAATATGGTATAATATTTTCTGTTTGTGTGCTATCTGCTCTGTGGTTTTTTGTTTAGAGGAAGAAGTGAATCCTGGAGAGGGATAATTTACTTTTGATTGGTTTGACAGGTGTGATGAAATGCAAATATTTTGATCAGATTAACACGATGACTGGCGTGCTACTGGAAGAGGACTTTGTCAAAAATAGATTGGAGTCAGGTTCAGATTCAGAGCAGTTGTTAAATGGCATGAGAGCTTGAAAGGAAGCTTTCCCAAGAAAAGCATACTAGATGAAGGGAAAACCAATTTGATATTTGGCAACCTTGGGATGTAAAAAGATTCCAGCAAAGCAAGTATCAGACTTTGTTGTCTTATCTGTATAGAAAACTTGCTGTTCTTTGCATGCAACCATGGTGCTTTCTGGACATGGACTCTGAATTTTCCTTGAATTTCCATTATTAAATGGAAAGGGGTAAAACTTGCACCCATGGCTAGGTAGTCCCACTGATGAATGCAATTCCTGTGTCTGTGGAGAAGAATATTTTCACTATGCATGGGGTTTATTTTGGATTCTGGAAAATGAGTTATCCAATACAGTACATCAAAAGGGAACACATGAACATGAAAGGGTATCTGGAGATCTCTGGAAAGCTTTCTGTGTCTGAGAAAATACACTGAGTTTTGGGAGGGAGAACTTAAATTTTGTCTAATTAGATGAAACCCTTGACTAATACTGATTTCAGTTTATCTTTCCCAGACCTTCACACTAATGCATGACCATGATCAAAGTGCATTAGGTCAGCTGATAATGTAGATTTTGTTTCTGTTGTAGTGGGGCTCTCAGTTGCCTAAGAAATTCATTAACAGAATGTGTCATTAAGCCATAAGTTCTGTCAGAAGCCAATTCCACTTCTAGTTTCACGGGAGGAATACACATACAAATTTGCAAAGCAGTGTGTAATGGCAGTGAGAAAAAGTAAAAGTGAGCAGAGGTTGACAAACTGCTGCCAACAGTAGTTTGGGATTTCGTGGGAGAGAAGTTGCTGCGGTTCCATCCTGCACTCGGACAGGCAGAACTTTGGAGCCTGGTGCTCTCCTTTTTTCCTTCTGCCAGTGTTTTCCCTTGCCCACCTCTTTCCTGTGGTGTGTGTTTCTTTCCCCCTGTGTGAGAAGCTGCGAGCTATGTGGTGCTGGGAGCAGGTTCATTATATGACAGCATTTAGGGAAACTGCTCCAGCAACATGTACTTGTGTGGTCAGAAGGTAGCCCTAGAACAGCAGCGCTCGCAGCTGTGCTGGAGCCTAGGAGTGTCCATGAGAAATGGGAGTTTTTCCATTTCAGGTAGGAATTGATGTCCTCCGTACTACTGAAAATACTTCTGTCTGTGTTTGCACGACACACTGTTTAACCAGAAATGCATTTTTTACTTTTACAGAACTGGAAGATGAGGAAGAGTCTGAGAATTCTCTTTCTTCGCCTCCTGATAGTGTCTCAATAGCATCTGACCGATATGATAAAGAGGATGAAGCACCTTCTGATGGTATGTGACACTGTTTACCTTAGAATGTACTAGATTTGCCCGTTTGCTATGAACTCGTGTAATGGGATCTTTGTGATGAGAATGCTAGGACTGGAAAACAGATAAAAGATAAGAAAACTGTCCAGCTGCGATGCTTACCTTTACAGGAACCTTTAAAGGAACTGAAGAGCTCTCTCTAGTGGTCCTAGAGCATAGTGAAGCTGTCTCAAATTTACGTGGTGTTTTCAAACTCATGTTTTTCGATAACAACATCCTCTGTAAATGCATATGTTTTTAAAGATAGATCAGTGGCTAAAACAATGTGAATATTTGTAGTAACAAATTGTTTGTTAATTCAACATTATCAGATTCTTGCTTAATTTTATTGTGCTGCTAAATGGCTTACTGTATTATTTATCTAATAAATAATGAAACAGTTTATGTGATTGATATTTTTCTGCAAACTCCATGCAGAATAGGTTCATAAAATATTAAATTAATTATTCTTACAATGTTTCCTTCCATTAAGACAGTCTTTTGTACAATGTTTTTGTTATATAAATTTTAAATCTGAGTTTGCATTAAAAAAAAATGTAGGCTTCATAGCTATATTCTATGTTGTTTTATTTTATATTCACTAAGTTTAATGCTAAATGCAACTGTTCTGAAGATAGCAACAATTGAATATTTCAACAGTTAACAACTTTGCTTTAGCATAGTGTCCATATTTTTGAGATTTGTCTATTGCATACATGATATAAATACTGTCAATGGATAATATATGGCAATAAATTAAGTATATGTACAAAAAAATTAACGATGTATATTAATTTGTGGCACTAGAAGTTAGATAGACTTACTAGTGAATGATGTTTTCTGACATGATATGATGATCAAACTGTGCAGCTCCATCTCGAAATACAATTGCTGAATGAAAATATGCTTCCTGCAACATAGCACTCCACATTTTATGTTATCCAGATTATTCCCTTTGGAAACATAAATTGCTTTTATGAGGTATAAAATTATGTCTATTGCAGAACAGGGATAAGTCAAGTACATGCATAAGTGATAAACCTTCTAACCACTGATTCAGAATAATGCAATTTTTTTTATGTCCAGAAGTCTGTAAAATGTGTAACACTTTTTTTTTTTTTATATATTGAGCTTATTGCATTTTGGCAATATGACCTTCTATTAAAAAAATAAAACCAGGCCTTTTTGCTCTCTGGTTGAAATGTAATTATCAGTCAAATTGAATATGGCTTTTAGAAAACCCAAGCTAATTTTCAAAACTACAGATGAATGCAACTTTCCATGTATATATTTTTGCTTACAAACATAATCTTAACATTATTTCTAGTTATAACTTGATATCATTGTACTGATTGTATAAAGGGTATTAATAGGAGATATGATTATAGAATTGTTTCAAAACAGTTAATCAGGAAAAAAAGTGATAATGTTCATAAACCTAAATAATGAATGGCTGAAGAATGCTGATGCAAGAGTATGTGAAATACCATCTGAGTTTGTACAGATGAGTGATTAATTTTTAGCCTATTTTGGATGTTATGAGAGTAGGTATAATAACTGCTGAATGATATCTTGCTTAATTTGTACCAGTTTAGGTAGAAATGTAGTGGGTGTGATTCTATTATATTTGAGGTGGCTTTATCTCACTGATCTTTCTGTATTTCGTGATAAATCCTCTTTAATTATCTAGTGAGAGTGCGGCACTAGGAAAATTTGAGAGAAAGTGGTAAATTTTGATCTGTAAGTACTTTTATTTATTGGAGTAGTGTTTGTGTTTTTCTCTTTGAATGTCCAGTGTGTCATTCTAAGACCATTTTGATTTTAACATATATAATCCATCATTCAAGTTTTTCCACCTAGACTATGTATCAAAATGTATGTTGGGAGAATCTTACAAGAAGTAGATTGATCCTCACAGGTGCCTTTGGTTCCTTCTTATAGGTGTGAATTTGTTACAGCTTAATACTGTATTTTTGTTTTCTAGCAGTCTGTTAATGTTCACTATTTAAATCCTACTCTTGAGAGTAGATTTTCGATCTTACATGATTATGAGTTCAGTTCAGCAGGGCTCTGTGCAGGTCTAAAACCTTATTTGTGTAGGATTAAGGCTCTCGGTGTTAACAGAGGGCCCTATTTTTATGTAATCAAATTAAGGTGTTTTTGTTTACCTTTGAGTCCATTCATATTTTTATTTAAAACTTTCTATATATGTTTTCTGCTAACAACCCCCAAACAGAACAGGCATTTCTCTTTATATACTTAAGTTGGACTGCAAGGTTTATATGAGTTGTGAAAGTGTCACTATTTGACTTTGCAGCATTACTGTCAAAACCTAATTTGTGAAGGCACCTGCTTGGTAACAGATAAAGAATTAGTGTATGACAAGTATTCTGTAGTCATTGTAAAATCGTGGAGTTTTTGTGTGACCTTTGTCTAATGGTGTATTAATTACAAGAGAGATAATCCATTTAACAATAAGTGTGGGATAACTAAATTAGCACAGGTCACCTAAAGGCCTTTTGTCAAATCTGATTGTTATGTTGTCCTTTTGACTTTTACCTTATGGTAGGCACTAACAAAGTATCTAAACTTTGATGGATTATAAACTCTAAACATGATATGTATTTTTCATAATGCTAATGTAATTTTCTAGGTACTGAAAAGGTCAAACCCCCACGTCTCTGTGTGCATTCTAAGTCTGTCTTTCCTTTTAATATTTCTTTTTCTCTGTTCCTCTGGTTCAAAAGTTCACTCAGTTCCCAAATGGCCACCTAATTTTCCAGTTATTCCCTCAAGCCATATGTGTTTTGGTTTCTTTATGGTTTATTAGTTACTGTAGGAAAGTAGCATAAGTTATATCATCTAATGAAATTCAAGCACACTTCAGTGATGCTTTGACTTGATTGCTGGCAGCAATTAAATCGCAACGAAGGAGAATAATGCATAGGCTTACATGTCCAGACACCCTACAGAAACTGGAAGAGGGATAAAACACAGCAAAACCCCCAGATAAAATAACAAACTGAAAAACAAGACAGCCCAAACAAAACAGCACTGCCAGGCACTCTGATCTTAACTTGATTTTTTTTTTTTTTATTGGCTAACAGCCTGATTGATAGCAAAATCATAACTTGCTGTATGCTAACAGGCAGAGTTCACTTGTAGGTTATTGTGAGCTGATAAAGGGTTAGATGGAGTTTTGATTTTCGCATTGGTCCTTGGTGCACCAGATTAATGGAATTTCAATGAGAGACTGGAGTAGTCACAGCTTTGTCAGAAAAACAGATGGAGATTCTATAGCCATGTCTGCTCATTAATACCAGTTGCCTGAAAGGTGTACTACTTCTCTATACAAAAGACTCAACATAATTGATTTTTGAGCAGGGTATTTTTTCACTTATTGATGACTAGGTTTCTTGCAACTTAAATGACAGGTTTTTGTATAGTACATTGTATAACAATGTTATGTCTGGTAATTTCTTACTCCCCTTCCATCTGTATTTTGAAGAATGTGTGTAGTGGGAAATACGTACTTCTTGATTAGTTAAAAAGCAAGGCATACCAAAATAGTTAAAAATTGAAGCACTAAGACTTTCTTTCAAGTTGGTAACAAGCTTATTTTTGGTTCAGATGTTAATGGGAAAAAGTTACTATTTTTCATTTACTTTTCGTGTTTCTTAGGATGGTATTAAATATGGGTTCAATAACAGGCTGAAACTTTCCTATTTAACAGTATAATCTTCTTCTGTGATGTAAAGGGATTTTTGTTTTAACAGTACAGTTTTTTGGTTTATGGTATGGTGACTTGATTTCATAGTAAGAAATGCCATTAGGATTATTGGAACAAACTTTCTGACTTTGTGTGTGCTGTGAGTGAACCGCTGAAGAAAACATGTCTGTTTAGCTCTACAGGGAGTATGTCACTGGATAATAACTGGATCTAGAAAGATCGTAGTGAATGCTGTGATAAAATAATTTAGATCATCACCATTTCTGTGGAAGGTCTAGAAATGTTGCCTTGAGTATTCAAGGATGAAAGAACTACTAAAAATGTGTCTAGGGACTTGTATGCTCTTCAAACTATCATAATAGGCTATAGCTTATGAATAAAATATAGTTTTTAGTAGAAAATTCTTAAACAGTGGGAGAATCTCAAATTTGCTCATAGTTGAAGTGGAGGAAGGTAGCACTGAAGCAACCAAACAGGGCATTTGGAGACCTTTGAGGAAACAGAATAAATGAAAGGGTTGTGCTTTAACTATTTGTTATCAAAATGCAGTCTTGAAAATGAGCAAAATTTATTGCTCCATGCAACATGCTTTTCTTAAAGTAAAGCATAAGTTGCTATAAATTTTGGGTGAAGCAACAGGATTTAGGATTTTGTTTTCATGCGCTTCCTTCGGAAAAGTGCTATGCAAGTCTTTGCATGTTTGTGTCAACTATTTTATATGATCTGTAGTATTCATATGTGACATTCATATGAATGTCACATTTTGCATTTTGATTTATCAAGTGAGAATGAAAAAATTTTTAACTGAGTTTTGCATTCTTTTGATATTTTAAGTCTCAAATGCAAATACTGATTAAACTTTTCCCCCCCTTAATTTTCCTGTTTGTTAGGCACAGAGGTTTGAATATTGTCACTGAAGAATGGGGGGGTAGAGTTCAGTGTAATACCTTATCTTTATGCATACATACAGGTATTTTCCCACTTTCTTCAACTACATTCCTACTGAATTTATTTTTGAGGCACTATATTAAAGCAAAAACCATGTTCCATCACAGAGCCAGTTATGCAATGTTAGCAACTAAGCAAGGTAGTAAAGGTTGGAAAATGGAAAATACAATTAGGATTTTCTGTCCTTTCTCCTTTTGTCCTTCTTATCCCTCCAGTCTTGTAGTATTTTACCACTATTTTAGTAACATAATCATGGGCATGGACGTTTGGTTGTCTTGGGGATGACAGCATTGGAAGTTTACCTGAGTTATTCTAGAAGATTAGTTATTTGCTTTGCAGTATTAGAGAGAGTCACAAGCTGAAGTCCATGACAGCCATTCAAAGGAGTGGGAAACTTCCTTATTTGTCTTGTTTTTCCCATACGTAGATCTCACTGAGGGCAGAAAACCAGGTATTTTATTATTCCTTATAGCTCTTTAAATATTCAAGCTTGAATAAAAAAAG